>VJMY01001428.1:0-12897 GCA_009869795.1 Neelides sp. FZ-2019 | reverse complement strand
TCAAAGCATTATTCATATCCAAAATTTACAACTAGTTAACATTTATGAAATCATGAATTATAATGTTTTTTAAAAGTCCAAAATGGATTCTTCAGCTTTACCCCAATTTCGACCAGGAGAATTATGGTAAATTGAGAAAACATAAAACTTTAAGAAAGAGAGGTTTCAAAATTATCCGTTTGTTTAGTCAAACCTTCACTACAATGGAACAAAATTAACTTAAAATTTTAGGAACCATGGAAGATAATTTGATTCGATGAAAGTATCTTACAAAATCAAAAGTATAAAACTGTTTGTCAAATCCCATTTCCTTTTTTCATTAAATTTATTTTTAGGTATAAGGTTGAGTGGGAGGCAGTTGCTTTGATGATCAAACTCTATTTGTATATTTTCCAGCTGCTTGCATTTATTGAGACTGAGACTCAAAATGGAATTCTCCCAGAATCCATCATAGCCAGATTAAGGGTCTCGGCAAATGTGGTGGAAGAAAACTTGTACTGGGTGGAAGACTTCCATGCCCCAATGAGAAATTGGTTCAAGAATCATTAATTCTTTCATATATTTTATGTATTATTATAAAAGATTCTGAAAGATCCTTTATTTATACCAAATGGTAAACTATTTAAAATAAAATTTACAAACAACTCGCTTGAATTTTTACCTTACTCATATGCAAAAATAAACAAGGCATACAAATACATACAACTACTTTTATTTCATATTATAAGATTGCTCATTTCATTACATTACATAATTTTTATTTCATATTATAAGATTGCTCATTTCATTACATTACATAATTTTTATTTCATATACATAATTGCACTATTTTTTGACTCAAATGACAAAAATATTTAAGGTAAGTAAAAGATTCTAAATAAATAACTTAATCACCCAATTAAATATTTTCATTGATTTGAGCTTTTATCAATTGAACAATTGTTCTCTAGTTTAAATGAGAAATCATCGTTGAATTAAGATACGCATAAATAAATATTGGATAAAATAAAATAGGTATCAGTATACTCATTACTATATATTTATAGGTACTGGTATATATAGTAGTCATATTGTCATCTTATCTTTAGTAATTGTAGTGCCGTTTGTTTCACTAATTTTACGATTATGTATAAAACAGGTATCAAGATAATTTTCATTGGATGAATTCATGAATGTAGTACTTGAATTTATTAGATATATTAAATTAGATAAGCCAGAGCAAAATAGCCTGAAGGTTGCGATCAAACTTTTAACGTTCATTTTTAGAGTATAGTTGCTCTACTAAATACAATAAGACTTTCCTTTAGATTTAAAATTTAATTAATTGAGTTTAGAATGGAGTTTGGAAGATTGATTTTCTCCATTCTCTCCATTGTCTGTTTGTGTAGCGGAGTTCCTCCACTTCAAGTGGAAAAAACCCGTGGGTTTCTCTCTGCTCGTCCTCAAAATGAAAAAGACGAAGAGTTTTCCTCATTTGATCTCGACACGGGATACCGACTCCCTGATTCAATCATCCCTACACATTATGAAGTTCAGCTCAAGCCCGTCTTGGATGATATTGAGAATGAAGAACGTTTTACAGCTCCAGGTGAAATAACATCCAGTTTTATGCTAATTAAGAAAAACGAAGGTCTTTTTCTTTTCATTGCCCTTTCATTTTGTGGATTAAGGTCACGTCAACATTAAGATTCAATGCTTGAAAAATACAAACGAGATTGTTTTACATAGGAACGGGCCAGTAATAAACAATGATACTGTTCAGGTCAGAAGAAACTCATAAAATTTGTATAATTTTATTAAATAGTTATTTATAGAATAGTTAATTAAGACTTATGAAAGCAATAATTTCAATTTGCTCATTCAACGTTGCTCAGCTTTCTAAAATAATAAACTAGGTATGTAAATAATATTCTTCTCTATTATGGAATTGATGATGAATTTCATTTTAAAGTTTCAATAAAAAGATTCCTATTAATTGCATTTTTCATTCATATCTTCTTTGAGTGTTTTAGAATTAATAATTTTCATACACAATTATGTAGGTGATCCATACAAGCGGGGAAGATACGATAGAAATCGAAGGTTTCTCTCTGGACTTGGAGCGGCATTTCTTCAAAATTCTCTTAACGGAAGAATTGCGCGAAGGAGAATCATATGAAATTCAGATGAATTTTGTAGCTCCAATTGTTACGGATCCTGATCAAGCCCTTTGGGATGGCCTTTACCGTGGGCATTATATCGACCCAATAAGTGGAAATACTAAGTAGCCAATGCAATTATCTTTTAATTTTTAATGAACAAAATCTCATTTCAACATTCATTCATATAATAATCAGTAATAATACAGGTAGGTATTAATTAGTATTGATGTAAATGATGCACTTTGAAATTTATGATTCAATGTGGTTTTTTTTTAGATATTTAATGGCTTCGCATTTTCAACCTCACCGTGCCAGAAAAGTAAATGAATGAAAAAAATTCTCAATCAAAATAAAAATTTTAATTTTAACAGAGTTTGAATAACTTTGTGTGTGTTTTATAGGCATTTCCCTGCTTTGACGAACCTCATATAAAAACAACTTTTGACATTAGGATCTTAAGACGTCAAAACTACACTTCGAATGCAAATACTGAGCTTCTTGATTCTTCTCTACCGTATGATTTTAGGAATCTTAATTTTCAACATCTAATCTTAACTTTTTAACTTTCACTGTACTTTATGAGATAAATCTTAATTAATTAAAAATTTCTTATAAAAGTATGGAATTATAAACTTTTTATTTTAAAAAATTAATCAGAGATGATGAGGGATGGATCACAGATAAATTTGCGCCGACAGTCGAAATGCCCGTGTATCTCATTGCATTTCTTGTATCCGACTTTACAAATTCTACGAATGAGGATATTTTTGGTAAACCAGTCAGCGTACGTGTTTTAATGCCAATATTTTTCATGTTCTCCGAGCTCATTTAAAAAAACAACTTAATATTTTGATTATTCATAATTCTTGCAAATTCGCGAAATTTGATAGTATAAGTCTAGCACTCTTTGATATTACCTAAATATTTTTATCTTTGATTAAAAATGGCTAAATGTATAGACCCTCGCTGCACCACATTTAATTGAACGTGGAGATGGTGAATATGCCGCAGATCATGCTGCAAGGCTTCTTAAATATTTCCAAGACTATTACGTTGTAGAATATCCTCTGGTAATTAAATAACCATTAATAAAATTTATATATTTTATATGTATTTAATCACTAATTTGAGTTAATGAATGGAAATAACGATTGAATAATTTGCAATACTCAAAGCATTATTCATATCCAAAATTTACAACTAGTTAACATTCATGAAATCATGAATTATAATGTTTTTTAAAAGTCCAAAATGGATTCTTCAGCTTTACCCCAATTTCGACCAGGGGCAATGGAGAATTATGGTAAATTGAGAAAATATAAAACTTTAAGAAAGAGAGATTTCAAAATTACCCGTTTGTTCAGTCAAACTTTCATTACAATGGAACAAATTAGCAAACATAAAAATGACATTGAATTTTTTTATTTTTCCTTTTAGGATTAAACCACTACAGGTAAAATAACAAAAAGAAGCTCTTCAAATAATGCTACAATAAATAATACAAAATTAAGTCATAAAAGAAAACTATTTTTTAAATTTTCGTTTTAATGATCGATTAATTTATTGAAAAGGGAAAATTATTTATTGTACAACAAAGAGGAAACTTTGGAAAGCAGCAGATTCACCGTCACATCCATTCTGGCTCACGAATTGGGTAATGAATCAAAATTCACAAAGGAATCAAAATTATTTTCCCTTTTGATCTTCCTAACTTGCACCCTTTATAAAAAAATACTTATTACTACAGACTTTTTAGTAATTCTTTGTTATTTAATTTTTCAATTTTGACATGCTCTTTCATCTTTGTTTTCTTTCAGCTCACCAATGGTTTGGCAATTTGGTATGTGAGAGAACAAAGGGTTCTCCAATTCATCCAAGTTCTCACATTTCCCTTTGAACTTTCACTTTAATAAAATAAATGCAACGTGATATTTTAATGTGCGAGTTGTTTCACTTACACACAGGTCACTTGTGGTTGGTGGTCTGATCTTTGGCTTAACGAGGGATTTGCCACATTTGTTAGCTACTTAGGTAAGCTTAATTAATTCAAATTATAACTTTAAAAAACCATCAGCATACAATATTGTAAAGTACGCATTTTCAAATTTTGAATAAACTCGGAATCCCAGATTTAAAATGAAATCTGACACTGAATAAAGCCGAGGGATATGAGGCAATTATTGAAAAATTTGTTATTTGAAAGGCGTCAGCGAAGTGGCTCCTGAATTCGAAGCTAAGAAAATCATAGTGAATGATGCATTGCAATACTCAATGCAATTCGATGCAGAAGACTCGGCTCCATCTGTTACAATGCCAGATGTTCTGACACCTACGGAAGTGAGCAGCATGTTTAACAGGCAAAGCTACGAGAAAGGAGGATCTCTCATAAGGATGATGGAAGCCTTCTTGGGAGAAATGACGTTTCAAAAAGGCCTTCAGAATTACCTCAAAAATATGTATGTAAATGAAGGGAGAAAGTTCCCTTTCTCTCTTCTTTTGTTCCACTTTAGTTAGACATTCTTTGTTCTATTGTTTGAACAATCTTGGAATTTTCATTTAATACAATTAGCTATATAACCCTATAGTATTGCTGATATGACTATAATATGAGCACATGAAAAATGAGATATGTAGTATGAGTACTCACATGCATTTTTGTTAAACTTTTGAAGGAGTTATAATGCAGCGTTTCAAGACGATTTGTTTTACTATATAAATCTCCAGGCTCAAGAAGATGGAATGCTGGATGGAATGACGATCAAAGAAATCATGGACACTTGGTTAGTCAAAGAAAAAACTCAATGACTTTTAACTACTAATTTTCTATTTTTTCATTTATTCAAAGGACACTTCAAAAGGGCTTTCCATTGATCAGAGTCAGCAAGGGATCAGAGAATCAAATTTATATTTCGCAAGAAAAATTCACCAATTATGTCCGAAGAGGCGAACGTGCATTGGATCCAAACGAAATGTGGAATGTTCCCATTTCAATCGCTTCTCACCAAACACCCAGATTCGACGATTATGTTCCGAAACTATGGCTCAATAAGACCATGGCCTTGAAAACAATGGAACAGAACACAAGTGGGTGGATTTTTGTCAACCCGGATGCAACAGGTTTAAAAAAATATTTAAAATCTTTCACTAAATAACTTGAATGAAAATAGGATTTTAATTTAATCCTGTTTTACCCTCATTAAATGTATGTTTAGTTAACTCATGTTTCTTAAATCTTTTATTATAAGGATATTATCGCGTTCTGTATGATACCCAACTTACAAATCTTTTGTTGGAGCAATTGAAAGAAGATCCGAGCATTATTAGTGAAATCAGTCGGAGTCAATTATTGGACGATTACTTCAATTCTGCATGGCAGAGTAAAAACCCTTTGATTTGTTCAAATACCTATAGAGAATTTCATTTTCATTGAATTTTCCTAATAAACTTTGTATAGGATATATTCAAATTGAAACTGCATTGGACTTGACAGTACTTTTGAACAACGAAACCACAATAGTTGTTTGGGACACTTTCTTTACCAATATGAGGAAATCATTTACCATGTTTAGTAACAAAGGATTCATATATTTGAGAGTATGAGACTTATCTTATAAACTTTACGATTAATTATTTACACTTTTTCCAAAATTTCTTATTTAATTTTTAACTATAAAATAATGTATAGTTTTTTTTACTGATACACTAATTATAAACTATAAAAGTATTATTTTAAGTTAATTTATCTAAACAGAATCATTTTCTGGAAATCATTGAAAATGCTTTGAGTAAAATTGGCGTAGATGAGATAGACGGAGACAAAGGAAGCATTTTGCTCTTAAGGGCACAACTCTTGGATTGGGCTTGTGCTTTTGATTCTCCAATTTGCATAAATTATGCGAATTCACTTTTCGATCTTTGGGAATCAACTAATTCGAATCCGTAATTAAACCTAAAATAACATAAAATGTTCTAGCATTACTTCCTTTTCAAAACCAAATTAGAATTTTAATTTTTCATTTCATTATTTTTAGAATTCCCCTTAATCAACAAGCAGTGATTTATTGTGCTGGAGTTGCAGCACGAGGATTCGACACTTATGATTTCATTTTTAGTCTTTATAAAAATGAAAGTATAGTCGGGCAAAAATCAAGGTTATTGAATTCACTTGCTTGTTCAAGCGAAGTGAGTCTACTTGCACGGTACGATGACGCATTGTTTTTTTTGTTAATTTTTAATTCAAAGCTAATTGCACTTTGATAATTTAATTTGAATTTAGAATGCTTGAAGATGCCTTAGAGCCAGAAACGGGATTCGCGGAATCTGACGCAATTACTGCTATCCAAAGAGTCGGAATGAATTCAATGGGGCGATCTCAAACTTTCCGATTTCTTAGAAATGACGTGACGAAACTTAATGAAATTAATCCAGAATTAATTCCAAGTGTTGTTGCAACCTTAGCATCTTATTGGAATACTCCGCAAGAAAAGGCCGATGTAAGATGGAGAAGAATAATTAAAAAACATTTAAAATTAAGATTGAGCACACTCTCAATAATTTTATGCAGTCACTTAGATTAAAATATTTTCATACATAATCTATCTAGAACTGATCTACAATGAGTTTGTATACTCATTATGTATTTAGTTAGTCATAATTGTAAGAATATTTATAAAATGATTTAGGCGCATAGCTATTTATTCATAGCTTAATTTTATTATATTTTGTATAGGTATAATGAAAGACGTCAAAGTTTTTCTGTGAAATATGAATATTTTGTTTTTGCTTTAGCTTGAGGCTTTTGTTAAGGAAGCAGAAACTGCGGGACTTCCTGAATCAATTCTCGTCAGATTAAGAAATTCCATTAGGACGGTTGAAGGGAATATCTTGTGGATTGAAGAGTTCTACGAACCCATGAAATCCTGGTTTGAGACCAATTGAGAAATCAACAATTTCTTTAAGCAAATAAAGACCAAGAATGAACTTCTTTTTAAATTTTATTTTATCAGCATTAAAACAATTTGGCATATCATTAGTGGATAGATTGTAAAATATTAGTTTATTTAGAGAAATATGCAATTTACAATAATTAAAACAGATTACTTCTATTAAAGCGCATGTATGGAAGGGCCTTTTGGGGCTATAAATATCAGAAATATCAGTGTTTATTATACCACACCATTATTACTTATGATTTATGAATCTGAATTATTCAGAATGAAACCTAACGAATCGTTGAAAATTATTCTTGATAATAATCATCTTCTGTTTCTGAATCATCGACCAAAGGCTCCCAAGACTCTGGAGAAGAATCTTCCTCGTCGTTTCTCCCAGCTCTCCAATGATTATGAGAATATTGATTCGGCGGTTGACGACCCTGCTGTTGGTAATTCTGTTGTTGTTGATAATTCTGGTGTTGTCGTCCGTGTTGACCTCGTTGACCTGGTCGAGAATTCCCAGGTTTAGGCGTTATAACCGGGAAAGTCGGTCCTTGTGGTTTCATTGAACTTGGCGGTTCTGCCCCGGGCTTTTTCCCGCTCTCCGTCCTATCCACGCCGACTGCATTGCCATCGCCCATGTCAATGGTAGTGATGTTATTCGGAGCTCCGCCGGGCCTCACTTTGATCAGATTCCGATGGATGATCTTAACTGTTACCAATCTCGCGTTCGTGTTGTTTTCCATGAAGTTCTCAATTCGCTCAATTGGTCTTCCTAGTGGGTTTGTCATGTCAGCCGGGCCCATGCGGACGAGACGATCAAAGGGGTATCCCATGGGCTTAGCATCCGGATACAAGTCATCCAGAATCCCGCAGAAGCTCATAGCTTCTTTGCATGTGCCTTTGGCGGTGACTCGTCTCACCCTGTCGGTGACACCATTGGAGATGAGAAGGAAAATGTCAAAGTCCAATCCACCAGCAGAGCCTTTCGGGAGGAGGAGATGTTGGGGCCATCCACAACCGCAGATGGACTGTGCAGCCGTCGGGTTCGGGGTTTGCTCCAAAGTCCGAAAACTCTGTTGCCAAGGAATGGTCACGGAGGAGTCTTCGGATTTACGAACAACGTTGTTGGCCCCCGGAGCCACTGCAGAATAATGTTAAGCTTTAATGATTCATATAAAATCATACACTTGAATGACTTGAACAAATAGATATATTTTAAGTATATAATAACAATAATAGTTCATTATATCTTATATGGAATATCCAGATACTGAAAGTTTGTACGTACAGACTATAATGTATATTATGAATATGAATAGAACGATATTATTACATAATATATGAATATATAAGAGTAATCTTATATGAATATATGAGTAGGTTTGAGTATCATTTATTGACTCACGTTGTTGGGTGAATTTATCCATCTCAAAGAACAAAAGCCGTTGTTGTGATAAGGTGAATTGAATGCCTTGTTCATTGAACCGAGGAGCCATGAAGATCCGGAAAGTTCCTTCAACCGCGGAACTCCCCGTGTTGTTCACCTAAACCAAGAATAATGAAATGATGACGGACTCTTAACGAACGACGCAGAAGAATAATTTCATCTTTACCGGCCTTGACTTTCAACAAATCAGATTCTAACTTTAAATAAATTATTTAGTGTAGAACCTAATAAGTATTTAAAGCTCAATTAAGAATACTAAACTTTGAGGATTCAATTTAAAAGGAATTCAAACAATAATATATTATTATTTGGATTCCTTATTATTAAGTTAATAAGAGTATTAAACTCACAATCATTTCTCAAACTTTCTTTTTCAAATTCTCATCTGTGTCATTCATAACTTTTCCTTATATCTGATGGCAGTGCCTTCATGGTACTTGCTGTATGTATGCAATCAATCATGAAATTATTGGCTCAATAAAACTTTTAAACAATCTAAATCCCTATTTGACTCTTTGTTCTCTTAGACGATTTCAAACAAGTTCTAACATTAAGTAAGTAAAAATAAATGCCTACTTTACTATGTATAATTTTACCAATTAAACTAATTGGGTAAAATTAAACGAATGAAACTCGACATAAATCTTGTGAAACTTGTTCTATGTTCAAACAATTGTTAACTTTTGTTTTGCTAAGTTCAGCTTAACTGCGAACAAAGAAGAAGGTCAAGTATCAAGTATAGTAAAAACAATTTGAACTTACTGTAATTCTATATTCAAAGGGATCATGGTCCAAATGTGTTATTCTGGCCCAAATTGAACCTAAACAGTGAATAGACAATACAATTAATCATTCTTTTAAGCTGACTGAGCTGTTAACATTATTATTTTTGTTCGTGATAATGAATGATGTAAGTTATTGTTAAAGAATTTGTTAGAATTTAAGCATATAATTAATTAAGGATATGGAATTGAACCAAGGTTTTCAGTCCTTCTGAAAAAATCAAGACCTCTGGAGAGATCCACGTCGCTCCGCATCCAATTAGTAAAAAGATTGTTTGGGCGGATTTGAACTCCCTTGATGTCCGGGACCATCGATTGAACGGAAAAACTCTCAACTTGGATTCCTTGAAAGAGCAACTGGTGTTGGCCCTTTTAATGAAAAGTTTAAACAAAAACTAAAGTTTAAATAGTAGGTAGCTAAAGCATAGCTAAAGCTAAAATATAAATATATTAATATCATCTCTACATGATGATATATCTGTACATTTAAGATATGACATAATATTTATGATCATATATAAAATGTAAAATATGAGATGGTGAGATAGAATATTGGGAAAAGGAAGATGCGTAGTTGTAACTATAAATAATGTATTAAGCCTTTTGAAGTCAATAGTATTTATGATAAAAGATGTATGTTGAAAGAAAAATAAGACATGAAGAAAAGATAAAAGAGAGAAAGATGGGGCAAAATTGAGTGCAAGTGGGGGATTACGGTGGTGAGCTGGTATTGAGGCAATGTCTGCTTGTGAACATCAAAGATTTCATCAATATGTTTGTGCCAGCGGTAAAAAACTGGATCTCTCATGGCTGTGGCCGGGTCACCCATTACTCCAACTGTTTCCTAAATTTCCAGACACGTGCCATATAAGTGATATAAGCATTAATTCTTAATTGGAACTACAATTGAATTCAATTATTTAAAATAATATTTAATATTACTGATATTTATATTTTAAATAATAACGATATTTAATTTTAGTTATATTAGTAAAGGTATAATACCCGATGTTTATATTGGGGATCATGGGCAAATGCTATTAGCACATGGCCCCAATTATGGAAGCCAAAAGATCCATAAGTAACGCGATTCGGTGAAAGCATTGAGTTTTCTATCATGTCCCCAAGTATGTCAATGCCCTTGTCTTCTGGTAATGGTACAAGTTGAAAAGACTCCTTTGTAATAAAAAGTATTTTTAATAAAATAAGAATTTTTTAATTTAAGGCTTTCTTTCATCCTTTTTATGTTCTTTCATTTTAATATTAAAGCTCAATTGAATTGAAATTAAAATGTTACATTGTAGTAAGACTTCGTCTCAATGGCAGTCAGAATTCGATCTCGCCATTTCTTCATATCTTGAAGTCCAATTACGAAGGCCATTGCATCACTGTCGTTTGATCGATCAACGTCCTGGGGAATAAAAAGTCAGGTAAAGTTAGCTAAGGTTATATAATAATTGAAAAAATTTAAATTATAAATGAGAAGCAAATTATTTTAATTTATATTTATACTATATTGACTTCATTTACATATTTAAGTAAAAAATATTCAAATGAAAAAATAAATGGAATATTCGAAAATAACTCTTTTGTTCGAATATTTAGGATGTCTCCTTTTTCTCATCTTAGGTAACGAAACATAAATTTATAACTTGGTCGACTAAAAATTGATTAATTCATTAATGAACTATATACTATTTGAACCCATTTAACAAACTGCGAAAAGTTATTAAGAACTTCAAACAGCTTAATTAGCAGTGAAAGAGAAAGTAAGTATATAAGAACTTCTTTGTAGGTTTCTTTACTTATGCAATTGTATCACTTTTTCAGAGTGAAACAAAGGAGTTGAATAGGAGCGTTATTTTCAACCGTCAATGGGGCTTCTTTGAACTCAAAAGATTCTCTTTCACTATCACAATGGTAGAATTAATAGACATTCAAGTCTAATTAATTATAATAGGTGGTCAATAAGTTTACAAGATACAGAATTTTATATTGAAAACAGGTCGTAAACTTATTGACCACCTATTACATAGCATAAATAGGTTTCCATTCTTTATTAATTTATTAATGAAAAGAAAATGCAAATACATACTCAAATGTAACGTCAAATCTCGTAACTCATAAACTCATTTCTGTACTAATACATTTCATTTCATTTATACATTTTCATAGTAAGTTTGTTCATAACATGTTTCATGTGTTTGATGTCTTTTAAGTAAATTAATAAATAATAAAAATATGGGTCCGAAGAGACAAAGAAAGTCTCAATCCTATAGTTTCATTTCCGAACACAATAGATTTTGCTATTCCTGGAATTATATAAGAAAGAATAAGCTTTTCAAGTTGTATTTACTACACTTTGTTCTTTATATTTGTTATAAATGTACTTATAGATTAGTATGAAAATATTATCTAATAGATCAAGATTAGTTGGTTATTTTCCCAAGAAAACAACATAAAAGAATATTCCCACACAATGTGAATACTTGAATGAAACTAGGAAATGTAACTTAATTCTCTATAATTCCCTTCCTTTGAAGGATTTCCATTAAGTACTTCATTCATGACCTAAGAAATTAATGTGTGATGTTAAAATTAATGAAATTATAATATATATAAATCTTATCTAATTTGAGATATTTTATATGCTACTGAATTAAGTACCTTTATTTAAGAGACCAAATTGTCAACAAAGACTCACCATACTATTTAAACTTATAATTTATAATTGCATAAAACAAATATCAAAGGAATTGCAATTGCAAATCAATTAAGCGTCTTAAAAAGTCTTAAACAACAGCTTATAAAAAGCATCCAATTTTGTAAATCATTTTATGTTGTTTATTGAAGTAGTAAAATAGTATTAACTTTTAAGTACCGTAATGAAATACTAACATTAAGTGAATATACCTAGGTATATCTAAAGTGAATGAAAAATGTAATTTACCGAGAGCTTAGTATTTTCCTGACGCGATCCCCAATTCCTCCCAGACGCTACGGTGGTCAATTTTGAGAAATAGCCCTCGTTGATCGGATCATCAAAATTCAAAGTTTTGGTTCTTGGGAGTCCATTAGACAGTCGTTCCGCCTCGTAGCGAGCCACCATGGAGTGATGCATGTAATAGAAAAGTTCTCCTTTTCGGTCGCGACTATTGGCTCCGGTTCTTGGAGCGTCGTCAGTGTAAATTAAATGCCAGTGCCAATGGTGGGAATTGAGTCCCATGTCTTCTCGGAAGTAGGCAAGTTTATTTTCAGGGTTCGTGGAGAAGCCTGTAGCTTCTGGAACCAAGATCATTCCCTGTAAATCACAACAAGGAAAAGTTCATTTCTTCTCCCATCACGCCCACCAGACCAATCATTAATATTCCTAATAAAGTCTCAAGTTTCAAAGAGAATGATTCATTAGCCCATATAGCGTGATCATTAATTATGGCAGATGCTCAAGTTATTGCGTTTTCTTACAACATGCAACTATCTCTCTCTCTCTCTACAAAAGCACATCAAAGAAGGCGATTTTTTAAAAAGCGCACCAAAGACGGCAATTTTTTTAGCAAAAATATCAATATTTCTAATTATCAATATTGCTA
>VJMY01001427.1:0-12928 GCA_009869795.1 Neelides sp. FZ-2019 | reverse complement strand
TTTAGAAATTTTAAAATTGTTAATCAAACACAATGCAGATGTTAATGCAACTCACAAAGACGGATTTACTCCTCTTCACCAAGCAGCTGAAATTGGGAATATAAAAGCAGTGAAAGAACTTGTGAGTCATAATGCAAAAGTCGACGGCTTTCCAAGAAAATTTCATTCAACTCCGCTCAGTTTTGCGGTTAAAAATCAACACTCTGAAATTGTGAAATTCTTGATATTCAATGGAGCAAATGTGAATTCTATGGAAACAATAAACAACCGATCGTGTTTGCATATTGCAGTGATAATTGGTCGATTGGATATCATTCAAATTCTTGTTGAAAATGGAGCAAAAATTAGTCCGACTTGCGATTCAAATTGGACGCCTTTACATTTTGCTGTTGATTCTGACCATTTTGAAATAGTAAATTATTTAATTAAAAATGGAGCGGATATTGAGGCATTATCTTATGATTTGATAACTCCTCTTCACATTGCCTCAATTACGTCAAAATTTAACATTGCCATTGCTAAAATATTAATTCAAAATGGTGCAAATGTTGAAGCAATGGATATTGACAAACACACATCTTTACATTTTGCAGTTAAAAAAGACAACGTAGAGCTGGTTAAATATTTAATAAAAATTGGTTGCAATTTGGAAGTTTCTACAATTTTATCAGAAACTCCGCTTCATTTAGCTTGCAAGGGGCAAAATTTAAAAATTATTAAATTACTAGTTGAATCTTCTAATTTGCCTATTAATTATGTGAATTTGAAAAATGATGAAAATTGGACTTCTTTACATTTTGCAGTTGAAAATAAAAATCGTGATATTATAAATTATTTATTATCAAAAGGAGCAAATATTGAGGCTCAAACTAAAAATTTGATCACCCCGTTGAATTTAGCCTGTAAATCAAATTTGGAAATTGTGCAATTCATTATTGAAAGTTATGCAAAAATTTGTACGAAAGCTAGGCATGGATTAACTCCGTTACACACTGCAGCTAGAAGTGGCAAACTGGATATTTTAAAATACCTAATTTCAAAAGGCTGTGATATTGATGTAACTAATGATCAAGGTGCAAGTCCAATTTACTATGCTGCTGCGAACGGTCATTGGGAGATTGTCAACTTTCTGCTTGAAAAGGGAGCTAAGCAAGCAACAGGACTTGGAAATACGCCTTATGACTTTGCCATGAAAGCTGGCCATCTCGAAATTTCAAAGCTATTTTCCACTACACAATAAATTGAAAAATACATTATAAATTATTTTGTTAATTCTCCTATCCATATTATCCACCAGTTCTAGTTCATACATTTAACTACATAGTAATGTAAAGTTACCACAAAGAACATACATCATATATACATACACAGCTATCAGTACAACACTTGCTATCAAGTTTAAACATCTTAAATGAAAGGTCTGACTATGCAGAAGTAATCTATAAGGCGAATAAAGGAACGTTACTTTATTATATGCAATTAGCGTCCAACTGAAAAATAATCGTTACATATTATATTACATGTATTTCTCGAAATGAATAAAACTAATTCTTAGTAGTGGATAATTTAGAGCATATATAGGGTAGTATTACTGCATAAAAACCATTAAATAGCGTTGTTATTATTCGCTTATGCAGCTTACTTACGATAAAGTTAATATAAGCGATTTTAGTTAATTATTAATGAGTATTAGTTTTAACATTATAGTTTATTTTATTAACTTTATATAGGAATTCCAATAGAAACTGAATTTTTAATAAACACCATAAATATTTTATATCTATAAGTTTAATTTATAAATATAAATTTAAATTAGTATTATTTCAATTAAGTTTATCAAGTGATTTTGGTAATACATATGCAACAAGATTATCGCTGTTAAATCAAGATTCTATTGAAAGAGGTGAATATCATGTAATGCAAATTGTCAAAAATGATTCGTTTTATGTCTGAAACCAATTCCTGGCTTTAAATAAATGAATTGATTTTTCTATTATTTTTCATATTTAATTAAATAATATTGTATTCAAAAATTACTAATTACCAATATTATGCGTATTTTATTTCAATTAATAATATAAATACATCAATGACATTAATAATATAATTTCGAGTAAACACCACTCATTAACGTTAAATTATTAATTGATTTTGAACTTATTATTCCTATTCCTCTTCTTCGAGTTTATATTTATCAAGAAGTTCGATTGTAGGTTGATAAAGTTTTTGGGGCGCATTGATTCCCCACAAAAAGTCAAGATGATTCCATTTAAATCTTCCTTTGTTGGAATATACAAGATATTTATTCTTTTTCAAAATCTTTTCAAGTAATTTCACATCCTTTCAAAATTTATACATATACATAATGAATATAATTATTTTCATTGGTTTTATTCATTTGCAATTTAACAATTGAACAAGAATATGCAATTAAGATGTTTACCTTTGGAACTGTGAGTTTATCCATTTCTCCATAAAACATTGCAATTTTGGTTTTGATTTTATTCAAATCATAATTAGAATCAGTTTGGCCTATCAGGTTTGGGACTTTTAAATCTAGAATCGGATTAAGCGGGGAAAGATTCACATTTCCCAGCACAGTCCTGTCATAAGTCATAAATCTTCTTTTATTTATGAGCTGCAAATAGTGCAAGATGTTTTTGGAGGAAGTTGCTGAAGGACAATGGGCCAAAATTTCTGGAAGCCGAGTCTAAAAGTTTGCAAACGTTAAAAAGCAAAAATTACAATTTTGTCAAAAATAAAATAATCCTTAATTTCCCTCACGCAATTTGTTTCTTTCTCGCTCCAACCAACTAATTCGAAAATAAAACGTGCGCATCCAATTCTTGATGTTAAGGATCCGCCACAGCCATTTGACAGCTCTTCCATTTTAGTGGTGGGAATATCAAATTTTTTATGAATGATTCTTGACAAGAGCTGAAAATTTAAAATCAAATATCACATTTTAAAATGCTTATTTAATTTACTCACTGATCCAAGAGGTGCTCCAGGAGATAAACGTTTAATTGGGCTTGTTGTATTGGATATAAAAGCCACGGGAGTGTAAGCCACCATCAATTCCACTTTTTGGTTAATCTCTGGATAAGTTGAGGCGGCTATGAAGTATTGAGAAGTTCCTTGGGAATGTCCGATCCAATGCAACTTTTTGAAATGGCTCACTTTCAAAATTTTATTTATTACTTTTGGCACATCCTCAGTTCCCATTTCATGAAACCTTTGATGATGGGTTTAATCAAGTTTATACATGCATCATAAACAGCAGTTAAAATTATAATTATTAATCTATTTAAAATTTTAAGCCATATTTTTCATTTACGTAAAATCCCAATATTTTGATACAATTTTCGGATCGAATGAATCCATACTCTTTAGTATACTTGTGTGTTTGTCTGAATATTTATTTCCTCTCGAATTTGGAATCCAAACATCATATCCTTGATCTGCCAACATATGTGCTAAAAACGACGTTTCAAGTTATTTGACAATGAAAATATAAGATCACGTTATATTCCTTTTTGCTATTTACGCAAAGCATTTCCAGGTTCAAAATAAAGCCAGTCATCGGAAGAGCAAAGGAGTCCATGCATGACCACAACAGGTCCTTTATCCATTGGAACTCCCGATCGGTTTTTTGTTATTCTGAACATTCCTAGAATATAATGACCGAATCTTGCCGATTTTGCATTCCCTGATTTCACTGTATGAAATTCTGAAACATATCCAGCTGCATCCAGCATATCGCTCTTATTAAAGAAATTAAAATAAATGAATGATTTTGTATAACATTTTTTATCCTATTTATAAGTAATGTAAGTATATAGTAATAATTCAATAATTATAATAATGAATAGTTGATTCGAATTGTTTGTCATTTTTGAATATTTTAATTTGATATTTTAATAGTTGTTGATAAGTTTAAACCTACTGTATTAAAATCTCTGTTTGTATAAGCTTCACTTTTATATAAAATGTCCTCATATTTATCTTCCCACTGTTTGTGAGCACACGAATCTTCATGGGGTTTTTCTTCTTCCTGTGCTTCCACTTTACTTTTACTATCAACAATTAAGAAGAAAATAGATGCGAAATAAATTGTTAAAAACTTCATCGTGAAATTAATTTCAACTAAAGTTTTTAACTGACAAATAAACAAGTTAATACGTAGAATTAGAATTATGCTCATACATTTAACTGTCTTCATAATTCTTTTATAATATTTCAATTCAAGTTTTTATGAAAATTTGTTATGTATTTTTATATTACGTGTTTTCAAATTAAGATATGCAGCCTTATTGGACTTATGATTATGACAAATTTATGTCTGTTTGAACAATCGTTTCAATTCATTGATTTCAAATTATTCATTATTCAAGTATGTATGTAAGTATGTAATCATGTAAATATTACAATTTTTAATACTTCAAAGCATTTTAAAAATACATTATATCCCCAATATTCAATTCAATTATTTTAAATGAAATAAAATGAATGAAATAAAAACTTGTAAATATTAGTTTAAACGGAGCTTTGTCCTGTCGATATTTTAATATAGTAACTCACTAAATAATTACATCTTAAACCATTGCGTCATTTTTCAGAAACAAGTTCTCTTTTACATTACAAAAAGATAATTGAGAAAAAAGCTAATGGAAATATATGTAATTTTTGACCTTGAATTTATGTAAAAATTGACAATAAGTCGTTAGAGAAATGCACAATTAAATTGATGTCCAGAAGTCAAGCCCGCTTTTAATTCACCCAACAATGGAACAATAAGAGTAAAAATCCTAACAATGAGTTGGCAAATGAGCAATTAATTGTTTTGATGATGCATATTAGACGGCAGTTTCAATTCCTTTATTCTATATTACCAATTCAATGTCAATTGATAAAAGGAGAAGTTTAAACAATTCCTATATTTATATGGCGTTATATAATGAAAAGTATGGTAGTAATAAGTTTGAGCCTTTGAGTAAACAAACTCGCTCTGTCTAAACTCTTTTTTCCTCGCCAAGAACTTTCTCACTTGAACTCATATCATCTATCTTTAAAAACAATTTGAGTGAAATCTCTGGACGAAAACTTCATTCAGTTGTTTCACATCAACATTTTGACCCATTTGAACCCAAACAAGCATTTGGTTCTCTTGTCCCTCTTCACTGTTCTCAATTTTATAAATGCAAATTTTACATTGGTACTAATTTAGAATGAGAGGATTAGTTAGATGTATCTGATTAGATTGTTTTATAATATTGAAAATGAAATGCATTTATTGAACTTACCTCGCTCTCAATTTCTAAATTGTCTTGAAAATCACTTTCCTCAATATGAAGAATTGAAATGTTTTGTTCCTCATCTTCAAAGGATCTTTCTTTCAAACTCATTATCTCTATTTCACTTTCAGAATCCGACATTCCACAATAAATTTTAAATTATAAAAGTTTGGAAATTGGGAAATAATAATGAGGAACAAATATGAATGCGTTTTCATATTTCTTGTATTTTCTGTTTAAATTTAATTGGTTCATGCATTTATCACACAATTTATTGGTGGCTATTAAAAGTTAAACGTGATAGGTATTGATGTTACACTTATACGCCGTGCGCAGCCGATCATTCCATGACCCATCATACACCTTAGGTATTACGAAATTATCCAAATATTAATCTTTATGATTTTTACATAAATGACAATTTTTATATTTACTTTTTAAATCATTTTTTATGTAATTATATATTTTAGACGAATACCAAATTTATGAAAAATTTAGCTATTATGGTTAACCTAATAATTAGAGGAGAGTATGAGGTATGCATGAAAATCCACGTGTTCTTTGTACGGCTAACCAAGCAAATCAAATCCTAAACTATAAATGCCTTATTATCCCACAACGTGATTATGAAGAAATAAAAGTAAATTGATTTTCATAAATTTTATTTCCAAAGTTCAAGAGGAACACAATTCATGGTGGCTGAACAAAACATGGCTCATTTGATCAAAAGTCCCCTAAAATTCAATTAGCTTCAACAATTCATTTTTCTATTTTGTCTTTTGTTTTCTTCTTTTTAATCTTTTTATCCTTTTTCTTATCCCATACTTTTAATTGGGATATCTTTTCAACTCTTTTCATCTCCAATAAATAATTATTAATAGGAACTTACAAAAATCCATCAAGGACATGAAAATTGATTATATAAATTTATTTAATGCTGAGGGTGATTAGACTTTTTTCCTACTGGATAGTCTGTTATATATAACATGATATAGCATGCAGCATGAGTGGGAAATAAGTCTAATCACCCTCAGTAATTAACAAACTATACTAATATCATAATTTAATTACCCAATATCATAATCGTAATTAATTACAATTATCCTCTGAATATCAATGATCTATATTCTGCATTTAATTACTTATATAATTAACAATTTAATTAGTATTTTACAACCATCACCATTACAAAATCAATCCAGCACTCTTAAGTAGCATAATAAAGCAATTTAATTTTTAAAAAACCAATCAAATCAAAATACTAAGCAAAACACTACTTATCCAATCAATAATAACTTAACTTATCCAATCAATCAATTGATCAATTAATTAATCCTGAAATAAGAGCAGTAAGTACACAAGTCTCTTCCGGTCAAACCCCTCCGATCCTGTCATGAATGGAACCGGGTCTTTTAAATCCCCTACTGTCCTTCCCTATCCTTATTCCTACCCCAGCAGAGAATGAGTCGGTGGAGCCTTCATGGCTTCTTGAGCATTTTTCTCAACCGCTCCTTGTCGTCGATCTTGGGAATGTGTTGGGCCGTCATGGCCGCCGCGGCCAATTGCCTCGCCGTCGGCTGTGCCTCTCCGCTCCCTTTGAATCTCCCGCGAAGAACCCGCGCAGACGTCGTGGGCTGCGGACTCACCCGCCGCGTCGAGGCTACGAAGGTCGAAGGCCGAGAGGTCAAAGGCCCTGGGATCTTCCGGTTCACCGTGGATGAGGCCGATGGTGAATTCCCAATTTTCCTCCCGCCCTTCTTCCTCTTTTTCTTCTTCTTCTTCCCCTTGGGGGGGCGCACGGGGGCCGACGGGAAGCGCCGCGCCCTTTCCTTCTCCATCTTCAACTCCGTTTGTTTGAGCTCCAACTTCTCCACCGTCGCCTTCAGCGCATCTTCTGCAAGAAAAAAGAATTACAATACCATGAGAAAATTGACAATTAGTCACGACCATCTTGTCCACATAAAAAATCACATGAGCATCTTTTCCAAAATTAGTAAATGACAATTAGTAAATGCCAATTAATCAATTCCATTTGGTCCATATCAATTAGTAAATGTCAAATAAAAGCTCCCCAATGAATCACTTACTAATGGCGGCAAAACCGGGCACGATCTCTGTCTGAATCAAGATTGACTTGAAAAGGCTGTGAATGGGTGTTATGTCCTCCGCGTCGGTGAATTCCGAGAAATACGCGGCCTCGCCTGGAAATACAAAAAGGTGAAATTTCCTTGGAGCTCTTAGGGAGTCCGTAAGTGGCGTCCAAGCTTTTGCCTCCACAGACTCAACAGGGGAAGTATGACAAAGGAGTTCAATTCCTTACCAATGGCCCGAACGAAGGTGTCACTGGCCAAGCGGCTGATGAGCCCGCCTTCGGCACCAACTAGGCCCTTTAAGAAGGGGAGAATGGCCAAGGACACGAACGTGCGGAGAGGACCAATCCCGCCATGGATGAGCGCAAGTCCAAGGAGCTCGCGCAACTCCGCCGCCTTCGCCGTCTCCCCGTCCTCCAACCCTGCAAAGGTCAAAGAGAAAAGTCAGCCAATTCCAACCCAATTATCATTATCAAATTCACTATAAGAAATTAAATATAATCAAAGGAAATTCATTCAAATCCAATAAAACCCATCAAATCAATTCTGTCTAAATTAATCCAATAAAATTCACAAAACTCACCTAAACTCATAAAATCATTAAAATAAAATTAGAATTAAATCCAATCAAATTCATAAAAGCTCATAAGAATGGAAAAAGGAATTTTTTTGAATTTAATCAAATAATTGTGGCTTCTCCTGACCTTTGACATGTTCCACAAACTCATCTCTGAATTGTGGGTAAGGGTCGTCGTAGAAGGGAAGTCCGAGTGCCTTTTTGAGAAAAGTCCTCAACTCCTCCATGATCTTCTGGTCGGGGACGAGCGGCGGGTTAGTGAGGAAGTAAATCAAACTTCGCTCGCGTCGTTGCTTCGGCGCGTCAACTACAAACACAAACAATCTCAATTAAACTCAATAATCTCAACCTCATAATCCCAACTAAACTTGATAATCTCAATTTTCTCAATTAACATGATAATCTCAATTTTCTCAATTAACATGATAATCTCAATTAAACTTAATCAGAGTCACAAGTCTTACTATAATATGCCAAATTAGCCATGGGCGTTGAGTAGGAGGCCAAAAGTCCCAGAATAATGACCGGGCCGTGTTGGGGTTGGAAGTAAAGGATTTTGATCATGAGGTCCACAGCGGCGCTCGGGTCCCCCACCGTCCTGCACAAAGCCCCGTAGAATCGCCCAAGAAGTCGATTCCGACTCGCCAACTTCTACAAACACAACAAAAACACAAATTAACTCAATTCACTAAAACGTAGCTAGTTAATTAATTAATTCACCAATTAAGTAAATAATTTCAATATAATAGAGTGGTGAACTGACCAGTTGTTGTGCTTGATGAGCGAGTATCTCCTCCACGAAGAAAGTGATTGTGTCCTTGATGAAAGCCTTCTTAGGCACGTTTGCATCGCCGAGACGGCGAAGGACGAAGAAGAGCTTGTAGGCCGCCAAGGTCATGCCCTTAACATCGCTCTCCTCCTCCCACGCCTTCACCTCGGACACATGCTCCGTCGCCGTCTCCTCAAACACCAACTTCTCAAACACGATCCTACAAACACAACAATAATTACTCAATCAACTAGATTTAAATCAACTTATTTAAATATTTAATAATAATAATCAAATAATCATCATCATTAAAACTTATCCTTAAAACATAATCATGATAAAACTTAATGGTCAAAAACTCGAAAATTATAATTTCCCTAAACCTCCCAGTAATAAAATAATAAAGTGAAACTTACTTGGCCATGATCCTTGAATTCGTGATGGGGAATTCCTTGAGGCCCTTGAGCTCCTTCATGTCTTTGGCCAACAAAGCCGTCACGGCCCTTCGGCAATTGTCCATCTCAACCCCTGGAAACAAAACAAAAAAGACAAATAAGATTTCAAGCATTTTCAAATTCATCCTCAGTTCTTTCCACGTCTCCGACTAATTTCCCGCCAGTTCCAACAAATACCCCGTTCGTTCCCACCAATTAACCGCCCATTCCCCAGTTAACTACCAATCAATCAAGTTAATTATTATTTCCCCTTCCACTCACCCAGTCTGTTCTGCTGTGTCAGAGTTGGCAAGAGCGGCGAAAACTGCCCCTCGTCCGACGACCCGGAGCTGAGCGGGATTTCCTTCTTCGGCGGCGGCTTGAGCCCGCCACGGAGAATAGCCTCCACTGGGATGGCAACCATAGCCGGCGGCGGCGGCCCAATGGCCTTCTTCGGCCTTCCTTTCCCCTTCTTCACTTCCCCTTCCACCCCTTGACCCTGTGACCCTCCCTGGCCTTCCACCTCCATCGCTGAAGTCGAAGGCCCCTTTGTCCCTTTCAAATCTTCCTTGGCTCCGAAATCCCCCTCGATTTCCTCCGTTCCTGAGAGTCGCTGGGTCAATTGCTCCGACACCTTTGACTCTGACGAGGACGAAGACGGCGAGTCTAACGTCTTGGCCATCCGCCCTTGACCCACACGATGGAGCTTCTCCTTCTTGGTCGCGATTTTAATTTTCCCGCCTTCCTCGGCCATCCTCCGCATCCGCTCAGTCATCCCGTCATCATCCTCGCCCGCCTTTCCAGCCCTCCCCTCCCGCCCACTCCTCTTCCTCTTCTTCCTCCGGGGCTGAATCGGCTCTGAGTCGGAAGACTCGGACATTTCATCTTCTTTGAACTTAATTTTGTCGCTCACTCCCTCGAACTCCTCAGCCTTCCTCAGCTTCGCCCCGCTTTCTCGCTTCTTGACAGGGTCTTTCCTCGCCTTCTTCTCTACCTTCGACTCTTCCTTCCGGCTCTTCTTTCCCCTTTTCAAATCCTCCACGGTCCCGGGCATTAGAGCTTTGTTCCCTGGCATTGATGCTTCGCTCCCGCTCGAGGCTCCCGAGCTAGGCAGTTCTGGCTTCTTGTGATGGGAAATCCTTATTTTTCTCGCGGGTATTTCGTAGCTGCCGGCCTCAGGATCCGCCGTCTTGGTTTCCTTCCCCCGCCCCTCTGGCTCTTCCTTCTTGAGTGGGGCAATCATCTTGGTCTTGTGGGATTTGAGTTGACGGCGCTGCTCGGCCTCGCTCGACTTACGGACGATGAACTCGTTCCGGCTCGCCGTCATTCGAAGATCCCGCATCGCCATGGGCTTCTCCTCCTCGGACAAATTGCTACCTTCGCTCTCACAATTACCCGCTTTGGCAAAATCCTCCGACTTGCTGGAATTACCCGCCTCGTCCGAATTTCCCGCCTCGTCGAAATTCTCCGACTTTGCCGAAATCTCCGTGACGTAAGTCTCCGCCCGGCCCAAACTGTCCTCGTCCGAACTCCCCACGCAGGCGGCTAAACTCCCCACTTGAGCCGAATTCTCCGACCGGGCCGAACTCTCCACCTCGTCAGTCTCCAAATCTCCCAAGCATTCGGCCATGCTCAAGACCAAATCCCGCTCCGTCACCTTCAAAACTCCGCTATCCTCATCAAAACTCTCCAGCAGTTCAAGTTCGCCATCTTCCTCTTCCAAATCTCCGCCATTTTCACCTTCCAACTCCCCGTCATGCCCAAATCCTCCAAAAGCCTCCACATTTCCAAGTTCAAAACCCTCAGGATTCCCAATTTCAAAATTGTCTCCTCCCCCAAAACTCCCCCCATCCTGAATCGTGTAATGGGTCAAGTCCGGTATTTGAAACTGGGCGCCATGGATGCCCTGTAGCATGGCGACCTCGTACGTCCCCACGTGGCCCTCCTCTTGACCATCGACCTGGACGAAGCTCCCCGACTGCTGGCCCAGTAAATTGTCCAAAATAGGATTGGCCCGTCGGAGCGAGTCAGCGGCGCAGGGATTCGTCTGCGGCTGTGATTCTTCCGAAGAACATTCCTCGTCTTCCGACTCCGACAAGACGAGCTGGTCCTTGGCCCTGGCCTTGACCTTCGCCTCGGCCCTTGCCTTAGCCTTGGCCTCCAGCTCCTTCGCGATGGGCATCTCGACCCGTTGAAAGCGCTCATATTCGTCCTCGTCGAGCGAGCCGGCCGAGTGGTCGGAGGTCAAGTCCACGACCTCGGGGTCAGGCTCTCGATCGGGGTCTTTTTGGGTTTTGAGGGCGAGGAGCTTCATCTCCACCTCTCTCTTGGCCTCCTGTTCGCGCACCTTGAGCTGGGCCTCTTCCCACCGCCGCTTCCGCTCCTCCACCGTCAAGGGGGCTTGGGGCGTTCGGGCCAGCTGCCTCTTCCTCTCAATCTCCTTCTTAAGTGCAGCCTCACGCTCCAAAGCCATTTTCTTCTCTTCTTCAGCTCGTCGTTGCTCCTCAGCTTTGCGCTCTTCTTCAAATTTCCGCTTCTCCTCAGCTTTCCTCTTTGCCTCAGCCCGCTGCTTGGCCTCAGCTCGTCGCTCCTCCTCAGCTCGCTGTTCCTCCTCAGCTATCCTCTTCTCCTCTGCTTTCCGCTTTTCCTCAGCTTTCCGCAATTCCTCTGCTTTTCGCATTTCCTCGGCTACTCGAGCCACCTCTGCAAGACGAGCTACTTCGGCCAAACGAGCCTCTTCTGCTTCCTTCGCAATTCGGGCTTCTTCGGCAATCCGAGCTTCTTCAGCCTTACGAGCTTCCTTAGCAATTCGGGCCTCTTCAGCCTTTCGGGCTTCCTCAGCAATTCGAGCTTCCTCAGCAATTCGGGCCAATTCGGCCAAACGAGCTTCTTCAGCTTTCAGAGCTGCTTCAGCAATTCGCTCTTCTTCAGCCTTTTTGGCTTCTTCTGCCTTTCTGAGTTCTTGTTGCTCCCTCAGGAGTTCCTTCTCTCGGAACATCTCAAGTTCCCTCATGATGAATTCAAAGCCGCGCTGTTCCTCCGCCTTCGCCTTCTTTTCCACTTGCTTCCTCTCACTTTCCTCCTCGGCCGTCGAGCTCTCCTCCCCTTCATTCTCCTCTTCAACTTCTTCGTCCTTAACCTCAAGTTTGACTCGTGCAGGCTTCCGGCCCTTCTTCCCCTTCCGCGTCTTCTTCGCCCAGCGCTTCTGTTTCTTTGTCTCGACCTTCACCTCGACCTCGTCCGGGTCAAGGGGCTCGGTCTTGATCACGACCTTTGACACGGCACTGATCTCGTCCTCGCTGCTGAGGGCCAGCAAGTCCTCGTCGCGCACGTCCATGGGCTTCACCAGCAAACTCGTGTCCAAATGGCCCACACCGTCTGAGTCATCCGAACAGCTCGCCATGGGCCTGCGCTTCCGGCTCTTCAAGCCTTCGATGGCCAGAAAGCGATTGGCGCTAAGGCGCGACGGCCCGGGCTTTTCCTCCTTGACCGCCAGGGGGCTTGCGCTCTTCCCCTCGCGCATAGCCTTCACCTCCAGTTCGGCCGACCGGAGCGCGTTGTTCAAATTTTTCATCTTTGCCTCCAACTCCTTGATGGTTTTGTCGCGCTTGGCAATCTCGATGTTGTTCTGGGCATTCCGGGCGTTGTGGTAGTAATTGTCTTGTTCGGCTAGAATCTGCGATGCCAAGGTTTCTTCCTTCATCCGTTTCACTTCCGAGCTCGCGGTCATCCCCATCGCCTCCAACTTCAAATTACGCTGAAAT
>VJMY01001426.1:0-12933 GCA_009869795.1 Neelides sp. FZ-2019 | reverse complement strand
ATAAACTTTATTTATAAGATAAAATAAGACAAAATAACTATAAAAGCACAAGTATAAATGGGAGTATTCTCCTTATATTTCATCGTTTTGGATCTTGAATTTATTTTTGCATGTATGTATAAACTTTTAAATGTATTGATTTTGTTATATATAATTCCTTCTGTTTACACTTTTCTCATATCGACTAATTCTTGAATTTTAAAAAAATCCAAATGACTTTCAACACTTTTTTAATTAAAATTATTGTTTTGTATTCTAATTTTTCACTTTGGGATGTTTCTGGAATATTTTTGATGTTATCCTCAGATTCAAAGTTAAAGATTAAAACGAAATTTTGAATAAAAAAAATAAATGGAAATTTTCTACAATTTCAATTAAAAAAATATTTAAATTGTATTTGTTCAATTTTCATAAAAAACTAATTAATATTAATTATGAAAAATATTGAAATTTCCGTTTATAAAAATTGAAAGCTATTAATTCATTCATGGATAGATAAATGGATGATGAGTCCCGAATCAAGGTTTCTTAAAAGTCCATTTAATTTATTTGTATTTAATCATAATATTATCTAACGATTACATTTCTATTAATAAATCAATCAATTAGGTTTATTCATTTTGTATTTTACAAATTGGAATTCAATTTTATCCAATTGTGTTAAAACCAACATTATTAATTTTAAACGATGATTTAAATAACGTATTTTTATATAACTATTAGTATTGGTTAACATCTTTTTCGTCATGAGACATTTGATTTTTTTAAGTTGCCTATATTTCTAATTATTCATCGTGGATCAATATAATATTTCAGTTGTTTTAGATTTTGTTGAATTTAACTTTGCAAAAAAATACAATAATTTATCTTTGAATTTCTCTCAAGTTTCAAATACCTATGTAAAAGGATGAGCGCCTCCTCTCATTACTTTATTATTATTATATTATTATATTACTTTATTTACCTCTCAATATTTTAACTTTTAAACATAAAAACAATTAAGTTTTATACTTATATAACCCAAATTAAATATATAAATAAAGTCAATATATCCAAAATTTGAGAATTTCAAAATGAAACTTTAAATGATTAATAAAATGTTAAATGATAAAATAATAATTAACCTACATGTGTGTATATGTACAGTAATGAAATTTAATAAAAAATGAAAATGTCTTGTTTCGCCTAAAGGTCGATTTCATTTTTACTAATTATGACTCTCAAACGATTCATGTCAGTTTGTAGAAGTTGAATTTGATTATGAATAGTTTTAATGAAGTCATTGAACTTCATAACAGCGCGGTCATAGCTCTTCATGTCGTCAAAGTGATAATAAGCATCAAGAACCAACATCAAACCTTCCATTGTGAAGTGAACGTAAGGATTATTCATCATAGTAATTGCCTTAAGTGGGATGCTATTTGTTTCCGCACACATGTCTAAGCAACCATTAATCACGATGATGTATTCATGTGAGAATCCACTGTGACGAACTAAACCTTTGAGGATTTGAATCAAATTGCTATCCAATTCCAAATCACCCAATTGACCCAGGAGTGGGGATGAACCAAGGAGGATTTTTGTGATGATATAAATGAAATAAAAACATCCCCGGTGTTCTTTAACAAAATCTTCAATTTTCTCCATCATTCTATAATTGAAATATATGTATATGATTATTATATCAAATTAACTCCTTAATTATAATTACATTTTTATAAATCTTATAATATACGAATTTTGAAAAATATTGATTTAGTACGTTCTGGAGTCGCCATCATTTTCTTCCATAAGAGTTTCCAAGAAATCAACGCTCCTATGAAAAGATTTTTTTATATGTTTATTGAAATGAATTAAAATTGTTTCAAATGCGTTATTAAAAAAATTTTAAATTTTTTGACTTAAATTTAAAATCTTGTTATAAATATGAATATAAAATTTTCATACCTCTGCATATCTTCAAAGTTGGTTCCGAGTGCAATGAGACGTCGTGAGGCCTCGTTAATGAAATCAGACAATTCCAGTTTTCTGTTTCTTTTGATCCTTTGAAATTCTTCTTCGATTTCGTCCAGATTGTTTTTATTCTCATCTCGTCTTGAGTAGGAGAAACTTGCTCCAGCAGCTTGAAGACCAAATACGACCAAACCTCCAGTTAAAGTCAAAACTGGTGCAGCAGCCAATGCACTAATCCCAAGGACTGCCCGACCCTGAAAATTACATTTCAATCTTTCATTGTAACACATTATAAATAATTTTATTTTTATTATTTAATATAATTTACCATGTAGCGAAATATATTAAATAATATTGAGTAAATTAAATTTTTGATAAATAAAATCTTAAATTTCCTTACTACTAAAACGCCAGTTTTAAAATTGTTTAAACTTTTAGATTCTTTTTTCTTATCATTCACACGGTCAATCAAGTTGCCAATTTGTATAATTATTGTTCTTCCATTTTCATTGAATAATTCTGTGCATTGTAAATGCTCTTTGGCAACTTTGATGTCTTTTTCAGAAAGAATTATCCCTGTCTCCATTTCAAACTAACTAAAAGTAAGTAAATCTAACATAATGTCTCAAGTTATATATTTTTATAATTGTATTTTTGTCTTCTTAGTTTTATTTAAGAATGGAATGTTCTTTTTTATTTATAATTTCAACCCTTTCGAGAAATGCGAGGATTTTTTTTAAAATATTTAGTGACTTCTTAATAATTTTTAATCCCTTTATCCCTTATTATTTCAAAAGATTATCTCTAGTTTAGTTCATATTTGCCTTAGTAAGCACAAATAGACAAAAAGGGTCGTGCTTCAATAGTTGAAGTGTATATATTGCATATTTAGAAAGGGACGCTTTTTGTGAAATTCTAATCCTCTTCAATTCTTCTAAGAAACTTAAATAAAAAAGTACAAAGTTGAAAATAACAAAGGAATGATATTTTCTAAATACGTTAATCTCCTTTGTCTCATGTGAGTTTTATGACTCATAAATCATGAGATTTATGAAAGGTGAAACTTTACGAAGGCCTAGTTCATATCAAATGTGTTCTTAAGAAACACATATATTTAGTATTTAAAGAATAAAATAATTTTAACGCGTGTAAGATATTTTATGTATACCAGTATACTTATTATTATACTATATATTAGTTCTTTCAAGATAAAAGAATCACTGTCCAAATAATCCATGAGCATTTAAGTTTAACTTTTATAAAACTCCAAAATTAACTTAAATATTTTATTATTTTGGCTTATCAAAAATAAATACAGTTAATCAAAGTAATCTAGACTTCTAATAAAACATTTTAAAGGTTATATATTTATTAAATTTGCTATAATGGAAACATATAATATCATTGAGAATAGAGCTAACAGAGAAAACGCCATTTACATGAACGAACACACGAAATTAAAAGTAAAACAAGATATTGAATTTGTAAATAAACTCATTTCCCTCAACAATGAAATTCAAAGCAATGAGAAAATATTTGGATTTACAAATAACATTGGAAATTTGGTAATTTCAGTTTTCATTATAATTCATGATAATATACGAGTTTGAAATAACAAATAATTATATATTATTGAAATTTGTAATAGATTTTTTTTCTAATTTAATTACATTTTTATAAATATGTGATTAATGTTGTTTATTTTAGGCAAGTTGTCTGGGAGCAAGCCTTTCATGTATTGGAATTTTCATTTTTTTGAAGAAAGGGGTTCTAAATGATATGCTCTTCTTTGGCGGATGTTCCATTGGCGTTGTTGGCGGAGCTGCTTATTTCTTTAGCAAACTCACACTTGAAAATCTCATGAATGAATTTCAATCACGTGCCGCAAAATTAATCAAGAAGAGAAATGATTTAAACAAGTGTTACTTGGACAAAATGAATATTATTAGATCCAAATTAAACGACGAAAATCAACAACAGAAGTAAACCTATAATTTTATTTGCATCAATTAATTTTCAAATTAATATGCATTGTTTAATTTGATTGTATATATTGGTAATATGTAATTAAATATCTTTTTAATTTAATATTTTTTTATTTAATTTTTAATTAATTTATACAAAAATTTAAGTTATAATTTTTTTAATATTGGGAAAATAATAGGACATCATTTAGAGAATTCTTCGACAGAGCTGAAAAATCTGGAATTTACTCTCATCGAACCAAAGTAAATTGGGAGAACTTGAACCTTTTATTACAAACGCTTGATTTAATCAATAAAAAGAATTCAGTAGATGAAAATTCTAAAACGTCTTCATCAAATTCGGAAATTTCAAGTGAGATTTCATTATTTATTAAATTGTTTTTAAATTATCCTTTAAGTCTTATATTTGATCTTATATTTATTTTATATTGATTTTAAAGTTAATTGAAATATATTTAATTTTTAGAATTACTAAATAAAACGAACGAATTGACAAATATGACGCTGGTTGGTGAAATACAAAGTGCTATAAAGCAAATACAAAGTGATATTGAGATACTTAAAAACACATGTGCTATTAATGAATCTGATGCAGGCCAAATAACTCTGATTGATTTTTATTAAAATTATTATACACATTTAAACAATTTTACTTAATTAACTTAAACTTACTCGTTATTGTATTATCAGTAATTCAATTAATTTTTTTGCAATAAATGTTTAAAGTCTTCAATTTTTAATATAACTAAATATGTGTAGCAACAATTTTAATAAATTAAAATATAAACATCAATAATTGTTTCATTTTCATGATTAATTGTTTATAATCACGAAAAATAAAAACTTAATAAACAGAAATGAGATCTTAATAAAAAAAGCCAAATCACTAAAATTGAACAAATTTACTTAATGATTTAATTCTTCAAATGATTAGAATCGCATCAGGTTGACCTTAGGCCACTAACAATAAAACTTTTCAAATTAATAAATTAATTTTCAACATTAGACTTGGACAACATGTTATCAAGACTTAGCATTAATTTACATTTGATTCATATAGAAATTCAAGCTTTCTATCTTTAGCTGATTTACATGTAATTTTTAATCCCACACTTACAATACTCATATCTAGTGTCAGCTTATAAATAGGCCGAAAAAACGAATTGCATTGAGACACTATAGGCTCACAACTCCATTGGCATTTGAACTGTTGAACAACAAAAAATTGAAATGGCGATTAAAAACACAATTTGCGCCATTTTTACATCGGGCGTAAACTAATAAAATAAATTAAGTTTAAAAATTACAATACTCCCCAGTTAATATATTCTGTGCGCTTTTCTCCTAACCCAATTTACTTTTCACTGAAATTGAATTGATATTATTATACTATATATGTTCGGGGTGAAAAAGTGCACCTAATTTATGAACATGGCTATACAAAAATTAAATATAAAAATGTGATTTCACATTGATTAAAACATATTTTGTTAATTACTTAAGCAACATGTTCCATATTTTTATTAACAAGTTTCATTTCTTCCTTTTTATATTCTGTTCTTTCAATATTCTTTTCATTTGAAGGAGCGATAAAAAACAGCGTGTTATTGTTCCTCATCTTTGCTTCAACTTTGGCCCGTACCCAATTGTATGATTCAGTCAAATGTTTTAATCGAAGAGTAGGGACATCAGCATATAATTTTGCGTTTAAAATTTCTGGATTCCTCAACCGAGACCATTTGCTAATTAAATTTTTGTCCATTTCAATGAATTGTCGAGTAGTACATGATTTCTAAGATTTCCACTGTCTTTAATAATTTTATTTGTAGCTTCGAGAGCGTTATTTGTTGAAGGCGCATCCAGGAATCTTCCTACAAACCATCCATCAGATATCGTCTGATATTCGCTTATAAAATAATCTACAAAATCTCGTACGCTCTTCCATTTCTTTTTAAAAAGTTTCATTGCAGAAAAGAAATTTAATTCAGATCGAGAAAGTTAAATTAGAAATTGATACAATTGTTCCATTTTCAAAAGCTAGCGAGAGGAAAACTACAAGACCAGATGGGAAAAACGACAAACTTCCATTTTGACTGAAACTCTTATTCGTGATAAGTTAGCAGAAGAAAAGTCAGCAGTAGTAAAAAGAAAATTAGCTCTCAAGAAAAATAGCAATGAATCAAATGAAGAAATAAACACATTGCGTGTTTCCAAAAGACGCAGATTAGCTATACTACTACTAAATTGAAATATTTGTTTTTTTAATCCTTTAAATTTAATATTTACTTATATTCCTAATCTTAATTTATTCAAATATTTGCAAACTAATTAATTTGACGGTGTCCCAACCGTACTCACTCCCTGGGGAGTAAAATTGGGACAAAATTAGCTATTTAATTAACATTAAATAAAAATTCCACGATTTTATAAAAACAATTATAAATTATTGAAATATGTTACTATTAAATTTTCTAATTGAATAAAATTACTGTGCATTTAATTTAATGTATCTGGTTATAAATAATTAAGGATCATTGAAAAATGTCCAAACCGTACTCCCTTTACTCTACTATAAATAAATTAAATGTCATTAAAATTTTAAATCTAACTTATCTAAATAAGATTAATTTAAATTTGAACTTGAAATGATAGAACACCGGATCTGCAAGCCTGGACCAAAATGATCCTCTCCCAAGGCCCCTGAAGTCGAGATGCAAGGCCCGACCAGCTCGAGTTTGTATATATGCCCTGCTCTTCTTAGGCAAATCCTCCGGGCTACTGGAGTCACTCATGACCTACAAATTGGGGGAATGAGCAAAACTGGACTCCCAACGAAAAACGAGATCTAGCATCAAGGACGGACTCGCCCGAGTTAAAAACTAACCGAAACCGGAATTCTAGTGCCCGACGGAGTGACGAAGAGAGAAAGTGAGTGTCAATCCGGCTCTTTGCCGAGTCTTGTAAATCCGAAAATCCTAATTTTGGATGCGGAGGAGCAGGCTGGAGAAGTCAACGTATTGGAGATCTCCCAGGAAATGAAGCTTCCTTCCAACTGCGCAGATGTCTGGGTGAGTGAGACAGAAATAAAAAATGTTAATTATGTAATTTATATTTTGTACTCAGGTAGTTGGTTGGTAGCAGGTCTAAAAATCTTATCGGATGGTGATGATTTCATAATAATGATTTAAAGTTTTTAAATTGATATATGTTCACATTTCACAATTAATGAATAAAAGTACTTTTATTCTAACTATAGTTTGTTATGAAATAAAATAGGATAAATTATAACTGGTTTATTTTACGCAAATCAAATAACAAATAAAAATTTAATAAATAAGTAGAGGCAAAATATAATATAAGCAAAATGAGTTTAAATCTGTAATGAAATCCATCAAAATTCAACTTTAAATTATTGTCAGGCGAAACCCGGATATCAGAAATAAATACATGAACTAGTTAAGTGAATTAATTGATTTATTGAGCTAATAAATAAATGGAGTGCCGGGCTAAAATGTACCACCTTTGTAAAACGGCAGTTGCCGTAAATGTTGCCGTCATGATATTTATAAGTTGATTAAAAAACTATCTAATTTAGAGAGGTTATGCTAGTTAATATATGCTTTATCTAACCTAACCTAACCTAACTTATCATAAACAATATCAATTTTTGAAATTATTACAAATTTTAAAAAAGATCAGGCAATTGCCTAAATTACGGCAACTGCCCATGAAAGTGCAATTGCCGAATTTGCTATCTATTACGTGAAGCGGCAGTTGCCGTCGACGGCAACATTTACGGCAACTGCCGTAAAGTTGCCGTAATTTTACAAAGGTGGTAAATTTCAGCCGAATGCCGAGAGGCGGAATAAACTAAGAAATAGTGAGTAACTAAATGAGGGAGTAATTAAGAGCTAGATGTCAAATGACAAGTTTGGTCGGAGGTGGGAACTCGAGAGCCAAGTGAAGTGGGAAGGGATGAGGAATCTTGGGCTCTCCAGGTTCCAGGTGGGGAACTCATGCGTGTCCAGGGGATGACAGTTGAGGCCGTTGAGGGGGAGTTTGCTGATGAGCTTTATTGGGCTAGTTTTTCCATTGCTCCATGTGAGCTTATTTCATATAGGGAGTAAATGGAGTGAGGGGATATTCGACTCACATTATATTAACAAATACTTAACTAAATAGTATTAATAAATTAAATAAACTCAATATCTGAAAAGAAAGAAATTTCATTATTTTCGAAAATATATATTTACATTTATGATTCGTAATTATAATCAACAAAGTCTGTCATCATTGGACAAATACAAGTAATGAATTTATCAAATAAATCCATAAAATTGTTCATTAAATCACTTGAATCATCTCGAAATTCTTTTCTCATGTCAAATGGAACTTTACCAACAGAATTGACTAAATAATTTTCATTCCCAACCGACCCATTTTGCTTAATCGTAGTTTTTATCCTTTCATTTTTCGTTCGATGAGAGTGAATGTGAACTGGTTTGGTAGAATCCGGGACTTCAACTTCCAATTTCTCTTTGTTCTCGTTCATCTCTTTTGGCTCATCTTCACGGGAAATGATTCCACCAAGACACGAGCCTAACATCTGTTTATTTAATTAAACTAATCATTTTAAATTTATAAATTAAAGAATTAAAGTTAGCTGAGAAGACAATTAATTTAGTAATTAATTAATAAAATTGATTTAATAATTTTACTTACAATTACAAAAAAATATAACTGAAACTTCATTTTGTGACAGTGATGTAAACAATGTAATAAGTAGAAACTCCTTGAAATGTTGATTGATTGAAATATTTATAATGGGTGTTCTTCTAACAAACCTTGAAACTTTAAAATTCAACAGCTTTCTTTTTATACCATTGGAAATAAAAGATATTTTTAAAAAATTCCGTTAGAATTCCTAGCGGTTTGGTTAATCCTCCTGATTTCTCTTTCATGTACCTATCAAAATTTGGAATGTATTAAAGAAGCTAAAATGCCAAATCCCGCTACTTATTATTAAAGCACTAAGAAAATTTCACTTATATTTCCATTTCAACTCAACATATTATGAGTATCTCATTTAATAGAGCTTATTATTGTTACAAATTGATTAACTTAAATTACTTAATTAATTAATTGTATAATAATATGTAAATGTCATCGAATAATGAAGGTAGGGAAAAGAACTTATGAATTAACAAAAAAGGATGCTTATTGTTAGGTGGATACCAGAAACCCGACACCCGACTATTACCATTACATGCCCTATCTAACCTACCAGAAACCCGACAATGAAACCCGACATTGAAATCCGACACGAGAAAAATTTATTGTTGCATCAATTTTTTTATTGTGAAATTGTAATTTATTTTCGAACCAACAAATAGAAATCTAAATTTATAATTTTGAAAGAAGACTATTTACGATGTTGTTTAAATAGTAGTTGAATAATATTCATTTTAATTAATCATTTAAATTCAAATCTTTCCAAAATTTCATTCGAGCTCTGAAGTTTTCATTCTCTGGTAAATTCTTTGTCGAGTCATCTAAATGAAACCATTTGATATCATTTTCTGATTTGACACTTTCCCACTTTTTTTCTTCGCCCCAAATATCCTTTGGGAATCTTTAAAAATTTGAAAACAATAGACTCATTTTTACTTACTTAAATAAATAGGCAATTATTATTTTTTATTCGTATTATAGTATTGTAATTACCCATTTTCTACAAATGAAATCCATAGATTTGACATTTTGTGACTGAAATTTATAAAATCTTTAATTTTGATTGGTGGAACTTCATCAAGCGGATCCATCAAATATAACAATTCATCAGCATGTGTTGGTTCGAATTTCCCATCTTTTGAAAATGAGAAATTTCTATTTTAATTTATCTAAATATTTTAGCTAATTTACGGATTGTTTAAATACCAGCTCTTGTTGGTGAACCTCCAGAGAATAAAACCAATGAAATTTCTCCAGGACGATCAAATTCATAAAGATAAGTTTTGAAATATTTTGAATGATTAATGGCGTTCTTTCTCACACTATCAATGAACATTCGATCATTCATAAGATCATGAAGTTGAGTTCTATTTGGAATGTTTGAAGTCCCGCCAAAATAAAAATTTTGAATCTTTTCAGTAAGTTTATCTGGATTAACATCAGGCGGATATGCTAACAGCTGTTGAAAAAGCAATTTGTAAGCTCCGCTTTTGAATAGTTTGTCAATGTCTTCTTGTTTTTCAATTTCTGAAAATAATTATTTCAAAAATGTGATTACCTGCGTCCTGCGTAGTTATAAATATAATAATATGTATAACTATTATCTTGTTTTATTTAAGTTGTTGAAGGATATAAAAATTAAAATTATTTTTAATTACCAAACGAAATTGTAAACATTGTACATTCATCCTTATTAACACCAAGCATCAAAGGAATTTTTTGCATTTCTCCTGATTTGTATATTTCTAAAGGAGTTTTTGGTAAAAATTTCCTACTTTTCAAACAATTTTGACAATTTTCAACCGAAGGCGCAATTGTAAGCATAGGCTATTGATTTAAAAGCATTAATTTAATATACCAATATTTACATTAACTGCGTTTTCAAACAAAGGAGCATTAATAAATTTTTATTTCGAATTAATTCATTTTTATCAAATCTTAAACTATATATTTAATGTTCAATTCTTGCCCAATTTTGTATACTTTCCATGAGTGACTTAATTGAAGCATCTCTTAAACATTTCATTGTCATTTCCATATTAGTGTCTGAACAATTATTTAATTCTGCAAAATAATTAAAACGAGATAAATAATTCTTTGAAAGTGCCCAAGGAGAAAGTGCTGATCCGCTTTCAGCAATTGCACCTCTAAACAAATCTAAAAAGAAACAATAATATTTCATAATTTTTTTGAAATAATAACTACTATTGAAAACTTTTTTTAAATAATTAATTGATATGAATTATGATATAATTTATTAAGTAACTTTTAATTAAATTAAGTTTGTGTAATAAGCACTTTCTCTAAACGCTAGTAGACTTTACTTTTTGTCAAAGGAGAAATTGTCAAATAACTGACAGATGCGCTTCCAGCACTTTCTCCCATGATTGTCACTTTTTTCTCGTCACCGCCAAAATTTCGAATATTTTTCTGAACCCATTGAAGTGCCAAAACTTGGTCTTTTAGCCCAACGTTTCCAGGCGCTTCTGGATGATCACCATTAAGAAATCCTAAAACATGAATTCTATGTTATTCAAATAAGCCTTTTTATTAGTGTTTTTTATTATTAGAATTTCTAATTTCGAATTAAAATTAGATTAATAAGATTACAAAAAAGATATTTCCTCTTATGAATTATAAGATTAGAATTTTAATTTGATATTATAATTACCAAGTATATTAAGACGATAATTAATTGTTACAAAAACAACATCTTTATCTAAAATGAAATTTGGTCCGTAGCTATTGGAACTCCCTGTAACAAATGCCCCACCGTGAATAAATAAAAGTACTGGAAGCTTAGAAGTCTTTGAAAAACCCTGTTAAAATTAAATTGTATTTTAATTCATAAGATAAAAGTGCTAATTTTTATTAAATTTATAAAGAAATTCAACCTTTGGAGAATAAACATTGAGATAAAGGCAATTTTCCTCTCCAATAATTTTATCATTTTTCAAATTCCATTGAGCGCATATTGCCCCAAATTTATCTGCAATTAAAATGTCATTCCAACCATCTGCCTGAACTGCTTCCTAAGGTTATTTGCATACAATTAATTGATTTTTAGGAAATAATTATTTTGTATTTTTATTATAATTTTATTAGCAAGACGTAATATTTAAAATAACCTACTTGAAATCGTGCTGTGACTTTTCCATAAGGAATTCCTAAAAATGAATTGAATGGTTTCCCATTTCTCGAAGTTCCTTCGCCTCCTTGTATTATTCCATTTGTTGTTACCACAACTTTATCGTCTCCATTGACAACCAAAATTGTCAATTGGAGAGAAAATAAAAAAAGAAATGTGCAAAAATTCTTCATTTTTAAATAGAAGATGGAACTATTTACATTATATAGTAGAAATAAAAATCATTATTTACAAATTTGCTCATTTAAACGAAAAATAATTGACAAGTTTATTTAATTGTTTAACCAATTAAATCGACTTCTACACCACAAATTTGAAAATAACAGACGTTGTTAATATCATGAAATTTATTAACTTGGTTAAACCTAATGACATGTAAATTTATATGAAATTATTACTTGACCATAAAAATCGTCAAAATTGAATATTTACATACAGAACAAAGTCCGGTTGAGGTTAAATTTATGCTATAAACGTCAGTAATAATTACCATCTGTAATTTAGTAATTATGTAAAATATGTAATAAATTATTTATATATTTTTAAAATGTTTGTTAGGAAATGTTCAAGTTCAAGAAAAACGAAATACTACTTTTATCTTTTCTCAAGTTATATTTTTAATTATGCAAAATTATTTAGTTCATTAATACTCTCTGAATCTCTGTATTTTGTTTAGCTACTATCAAATATGATGAAAAAACCATGTAAATTTTGTGGTGTGAAACAAATACTTGTAATATTGTAATTAGTAATTGCTGAAAATGCTTTACATTCATTTTATTTCACAAATAATTTAAAATGATAGCTTTTAGATACAAATTTAATATCAAAGTAAGCAATCATGAGTATTATACAAGATTGGACAGATTATCAGATCACCAATTTTTAATCATAAATATGTTTGAAGCTGTCAATGAATATTTTTTTAATTCTTGATAAGCTTTTTATTAATTAAAAAATAATATGTTATATATTGAATTAAATTCCATCTTTATTTGTTTATTTCAGTTGTATTTGTATTTAATATAATATTTGGTGATTTCACTTCACGACAACGTTCTAATTTACGTGGATTTGTATTGCCTGTTTAGTCATCACAATTATAATAGCTCACCC
>VJMY01001425.1:0-12941 GCA_009869795.1 Neelides sp. FZ-2019 | reverse complement strand
AAAAAGATCCGTCGTTTCATTTCTTTTTCAAATAGTGCACGGACTTATTGACCCGTCTGGTACATCCACGTTAAATTTATAATTGTATTTCGTCGATAAAATAATTCATAAGCTAATACGTGTAACAATTGGAAAGTTGTGATTTAAATGGAGAAAATTGAACTATTACTGATTCTAAAACTAATAATAAAATTTGAAAATTCAAAGAAAAACAAAAAGGAACAAATGCATGCATAATGCATATCATGATATCATAAATTCACAAACATAATTATTATATCAAGCATACTAAACAGTATAGACGCATCAATTCTCATTAATTAAAGTTATAAAGAAAATATTATTTCTCAAAATAATGTGTGAATAAATCTATAAAAGGCAATTAAAAATATTATAATGTTAATCAAATAAACGGTTTATAACTTATACTTTTAAGTTATAACTAAATTAATAAAAAATATTAAATTCCCAAAACCAAAAAGGAATTACAAAGGGTTTAATCAATATTTAAAAGTGATTAAAATAGTTTAAGATTTTGACCATATTTGATAATGAACATGAAATAAAGCACAATAAAGTTTGTATAATATGACTCGTACATATTATTATATTATACAAACTTACATATAATTAATACTTAAGCATATACCTAACGATATGTGTTCATAGAACGAGATGATATGAAATATTACACATTCCAAGATATACTCAACTTATGCTTATAAAGTTTCAAACTATATAAGGGTGAACTGATTCATTTTAGATATACTTCGCTGTTAAGTTTTATGATTTAAAATTATAACTCAATCATTGATCAATTGAGTATCAAAACTCAATTTCGATCACTAATCACAGATAAAAATTAACTAATTAATGTTTAAGTATTAAATATTGCAAAATGGTAGGAAAAGACTAGAAAAGGTAAAATCACGGATAGATATTTATCGCGAAATGCACCTTTCCATTTCGGTTCCGCTTTGATTAGCATAATATTCATCCCTTAATGCCCGAAAGTCCACGAGGAAATTGTATTGCTAAAATATTATGAATTAATTGAATAAAATGTCCACAAAAAGGAATGTATCAAATGCAAAAGCAAAAAATTCACCTTCACAGTTTGAATTGCTCTAGCCCCATGTTGTTTTTTCATAATATCATAAACGGCATCATGTGTCAAGCTATCCATGGTATGAAGGAGCATGGCTGCTCCAATGACACATGGACGACCAAATCCTTCTCGTGATCTTTAAATTATAAAAATTAGCATTACATAACATTATACCTTTATTCCAATCCTAAAATTAAATGTAAATATCAAATAAGATTGAATGAAAATTTTACAATGGATAATTATTTACATAATGATACACTTTTCTCCCTTCTCTAAAATAGAGAAAATCATTCTTATCATATCCATCGTTTGTCCAATGTCAAGATAATAGCCGTATTCGCAAGGGAAATAATAAACTTCAATTCCATCTTGAGAAAGTGATGCGGAGAGAGATCGTCCTCCGAAGCGAGAAAGCTCTCTTTCTTCACACATGAGAAAAGCATGCATTACACCACCCGATAATATTACTCCTGGAATTAATAAATAAGATATTAAGACAAATTGTATAAAAAAGCATTTAAGAATGAATTACAAAAGAATCGGAATAATTGATTTTACTTTTGTCGTTTTCAAAATTTCTGGAAATGAAGCGATGATTGAATCCGGGCAATGACCCAATTGCACATGATTCATGATAGCCCAAATGAGAAAGATCAATCCTGTGGTTAGCGAAAAAAATTAACAAACATAAAAAGTGATAAACTTTGTTATAAAGTACTAATTTAATGGCATAATTGCGTAAATTGTTTAATACTTACCAGTTCAGTTTGTAAGGAAGATTGGAATTCATGTTTTGGAAAGGAGTAATTTGAATAAGGAATGTGTATTATTATCAATACCCAATATCGAATCCTTCCTATGAATGATTAGTCATAAATATAAAGCTATTGGAAATAATTGCACCTTAAAGTTTTAATTTCTAACTAGACTTAAAACTGGTGATAATTTGACTTTTAGATTGAAAATCTTTTCTTGCTATGTTTCATAAAATACCATTCTTTATAAAATTTACACACGCACTCTTGGGTTTTAAACTCGTATTTGGGTATGCTTCTTTACCTATCAGTCATATTAGAGATAAAATTTACAATTAAAATCCTGGAGAATGTGTCAGTGATGAATGTTATATTATACTAGCCTAGAGTGGAGAATGCAATTTTGGGTACAAAGGTTCGGTGTTTGTAGGCCACATACTAGCAGCTGCCATCCATAGCTGGGCTATAGTGCATAAAAAAAGTACACATTGGATCACATGGGCGAATCTAAATGTTGATCTTTCACTTTCTTCGCTCGGCTCTTGTGCGAATTCTCCAGAGAAAGGCCACGGCTCCGGCTATGCTTCTCCAGTCGGAAGGAGAACAAATGCCAAAATGACACAGCGCATTCTGGAGAAATGAGGACACGGGTATTTTTGAACATTTTTCTCTCCCTCATTATTTTCACAAAGGGATCTCAAGTCAAATAAGTAGGTCCTGTTGGGGAAATCTCAAGGGAAATCAAAAGCGGTTTCCTATTTCCTTTTATTATTCATTTTTGTTTATCATTCTAGTTTGTTTGTCCTGTAAGATTACCCTATTGGATTTGAATAATTAATATCTTTAATTTGGGTTCTTTTGTTTTTGTTTTTAATTTATAATATGAATTTTACAGACTTGAAGGGCTACAGCTGTTACATTCCCACTCAGAGACATGAAGCTGTTTGTGTCCATCGATCATCTTAATTCCATATTTTAACTTTATTTTTAAACGTATTATTTTATCTAAATGTGATTATAAAAGGATTCCTTTTAGTCAGAATTCAACGTGCAATAATAACGAACATCTGTGAGATTTCAAGTGTCTATTTATTATATTGTGAACAGATAGTTCATAACAATGTTCTGTGATAGTTTATATTGTATTTTTGGAATTTTTGTGTTTGGATTTATTTTGGGGGTTTGTATTGTTGTAGCAGGTTTAGGCTATATTCTTTCATATTTCTTCAATGATAAACCCGATGAAGGAATTAAAAAGAGCTCCATTCAGCCAACATTTCAGCTACCACCTGTAATAACCTTAATTTACAAATTATAATATTTGTTATACAAATTGAATTCACGTTTTGCATATTTCCTTTATGTTGTTCTTTTAGGTCCTTCTTTCAAAAATAAGTGATGAATCCTGTAAATCAAAAGAGACAACATGGGCCTTGAACTTTGTGCTCAATTTCTTGTTTCACGAAGTCCGAAACTCTGAACATATCCGTCGCTGGATGTTGAGAAAACTTTCGATGGAACTTGATGAACTTCTTACAACCTCAGTTCTTGGGAAATTTTTTTCAAGTTTCTCGGTATGATTTGCTTATCCCAGTTATTTTTATAGGCTAATTTTTTTCTCCAAGCAAAATTTCTGAAAAATTACTACGTAATAATATCTTTATTTTAAACTTTTCCATTTATATAGATTCAGAATATCGAACTCGGGAACAATTTTCCATTGATGAATTGGCTAAAGACATCGAGTGTTGAACTTCATCCTGTATTTAAGAACATATCTACTCTTAATTTACTACTGGATCTTGAATACAAAGGAGGATTTGAGTTTTCAATCCAAGCTGAAACTCACTTAAAACATTCTGCCTTCTTGTCAGTTCAGCGTAAGTAGTGTATTTGATTTTATAATATATTTTATTTATTTATTCAATTCATTAATGTCCAATAATGTTGTTTTATTCATTTAATTAAAATAGTCAAAGAATTAAAAGGACAGGCTCGAATTCAATTTGCGACTGAACCCTATGCGCACTGGTCATTTAGTTTTGAAGAGAATCCAGAAATTAATATATCGGTTGTTTCTCAAGTCTACGGAAAGAGTTTTAGCCATATTACTTCTATAATTTCAAGTCAGGTATGTAATCAATTAAAAAATTGTCAATTTCATTCTAATAAAAATTAAGAAAGCTATTATTTTTAAGTTTAATCCATAACCCTTTTAATTCTAGCTTAAAAGATCCATTAGAAAAAAACACACATTGCCAATGTAAGTATAATTTCATTAGACTTAAATGTATGTGTGTAATAATAATTTTGTATACACAATGATTATGGTCTTATTTAATACATTTATTATTTGAATTATGATCTCATAAAATCTTGGCTTGTAACAGGTATAAAATTCGTTATAAGCCGTTTTTCTCGAGAATGGAGAACTTGAATGGCCCTTTAGTTCCTAATTTTGCTCCACGAGTCGAGAGCAAAGGAAATTTAACTGTGACCCTAATGGGATGTCGTGGTCTCATGAAAAAATTCATTCGTGGAGGAATTCATGCTTCACTTGCCGTTGGTAAGCTTAATAATTTTACTTAATATTTTAGGTAAATATCAAAATGAAATCCTGAAATTCACTTATTATGGTATGTTTGTATTGTAGGAGATTTTGATTTCAACGCTTGCTACTTGAATGAGCATGGAGAGATTTATGTTGTAAAAGATATCTTTTGCGTAAAGACAGCGAAAAGAACCCAAGACTTTGATTTCACACTGATTCAGAAAAATGATTCTATCATCGTTGATTCTGTGACAATCTCGTCTAATAAATTAGAATTTGAACCAGGTGATCAAATTTTATTTGTCGACCGGAAGAGAATTAGCTCTGTGAAGCAATGTGAAAAGAACTTTAGAAATTCCTCTTCTCAAAAAGTCGTATGGAAAATCAAGAGAAAGTTCAAAAGCGCAACAACTCCAGATGAGCCCAAAGAATTCATTGAAGAGCCAAGTGTTCTAATGCAAAGGAAAAATTCAGACGACGAAAATGTTACTGTCAATCAATCAGGAACTGAAAATGAACATGAAGAAATTCCTACGCCTAAGATCAACTTAGAAGCTCAAAGGGAGAAAAGAGGAAGTATGACATTTTTGGCTGAATTTAATGAAAAAGAAACTACGCATAAAGTTGTTAGCTCATCGGAAATTCCACCATCTCGAGTACATGATCCAAATAATAATTACAAATATTAAAAATGATTTTCATGTGAGCACTTTAAATGTTTGGATAATATAGGATCCCATATTCGACGAATCGTTTAAATTGGACGTTGAGGATTCAAGTCGTTATTTCAATCTCTGTCTTTGGAGTGCCAATAAAGGCGAATATGCATTTTCATCGCCCAAAAGCAGCCCTACCAAAAGAGCCAAAGTAGATGAAAATAAAATCTAATCCTCTCTAACATTTCTCCTTAATATGCTATTAATGTTTAGGGTCCAGTATTTGAACCGCAAGTGTATGGAAACCACATTGTCCTCGGCACTCTTTCCGTTCCATTGGTGGACATTATAGCGGATTGTTGTACAACCAAATTGGGTTACTTTGTCAAGGATTTCTATCTTCACTCTCCCGATGGAAATGCGAGCGAGGCGTATGTTTTCATTTACATTATACTATTTGAATTCCTAAAACCTCATACCATTATTGTATTCTATGTGTGCATTCTAAATATCATGCGAAATTGTTTTGCAGAAGAGAGCATTTCCTTATTGGTCATTCTGGTTTTGATCCGAATATGTGCTATGGAAAAATTTCCATTGCATTCCTCTTCAAAAGCCAAAACGAAGTAGCAGAGAAAAAGGATTTCGAATCTACGAGTCAAAAAAGTTCAAACGATAATAATTCCTCTCAAGATTCTCAATCCCAGAGTGCTAATATTATACGAAACGAGTCATTTTCTCAGCTTTACGAAGATTCCCAAGTTCATCAATTCACCAGAAAGCATTTTAGAACTGTCGCTATGTGCGATTTTTGTCGGAAAAAGGTTCAAATCATGATAGATTATACAAATTTAATTTCATCATTCATCACATATAAATTAGTTCTAAATTAATTCTTTAATGATTTTAGATATGGCTGAAAGAGGCGTACATATGCAGAATTTGTCAAATGAAGTGTCATAAGAAATGCAACGAGAAATGCCTCGCGAGCACAATTTGCCGATCTGGTGGTAATACCGAAACGCCCACTCATTCTCAAACCTCTCACAGTCCGCATTCGAATCCAACACCGGAAATTGTAACAACGGACATTTGTGATAATACTCACAGTGTTAAGGAATTTGATGAGGAATTTTCTGAAGAAATGAATCATGAACTGGAAGAATCTAATCCATCAAAGACTCTTGTAACACTTATGCTATAATACCTATTTTATATTTTAACAGACTCCAAAGCTATTGATTTTATTATAAGTTTGTATTTAAGAAAGCTTCTTTTATGTTCGTTGATTGCCAACCTGTAAAATTATAATTGAAACTGAATATTTTAAATTATTTCATTAGAGCAATTCAGGGAGAAGAAGAACCTTGGGTGCATTTATTGTGAGTGCCGTGAATAAATCCAATCAATTAAGAAGAGTTGGTTCAGCTACGTCTCTCGTTCCCCCAAATCTAAATTTTAATAATTCAACAAGGAGTTTACCACCATCACCACAAGCATCGCCAACTCATAGCAGAAAGGTTAAAATACAAAATTCGATTCACTTATTTTTAGGTTATTGATTGATATCTCTTTTTTAATTATTGGCCTTTTTGAATTAATTTTAGGCTTCAATATCAAATTCGAGTTCTGGCGGATTAAATTGGAATGTTCCGAGCACTTCATTCCCAACTTCTAATCCATTTCAATTGTTGGATTCTTGTGAAGGCGACAATGATATTGTTGCTGCTCTCGATAACATTATACAATATCTCAATGATGATTCTTTCGTTTCCCTTGCAAAGGAGACTGGAAAAGATGTTTACAGCGATTTAAACCTCACAGATAGAAAAACAAAGTTAAATCAAGTCGTAAGTTTTGCATTTTAACCCGAATTAAATATTCTTAAAATGATTTTAATTATTAATGAAAAAATAAAAATTCTAGTTGAATCGTCTTCAGGAACAATTTGATTTTGTTTCACAAGAAAGAATGAATCTTGAAAAAGATGGGCAGTCAGCTACAACAACTGCTGCTAAAAATTCTGTAATGACTCAAATTGGGAATTGTGAGAAGAAAGTTCAAGCCCTTGCTTTGCTGATGTTGCACTATTGTTCAGGTTTACAAAATGTACAGGATTTGGAAGAAGGTTCGTCAACGTCGTAAATGAGTCTGATTCAAGTAGGCCGTATTAACTGAATATTTTAAACTGCTTTAAGCGTGATATTATCAATAATTAAATACAATTAGTTAACAGAGCCGAGTCATTAATATTAAACGGTTCCTATGAAAGCTTAACTTAAGTGCAATATAAACATATATCTAATTGTTAGTTCGGTTAGTGCAAATTCATTCTCAAATATTAATATGCTATTTATTATTAGGATTCATTAAATGCATATTTAATCTCAAAAAGACATTATCTAATTGCCTAAAGCACACTATTAAACATCGAAACTATATGCTTCAAATATCAAATTATAAAAAAATTATAGACTATATTAGCTATATAAGATATTTAAATAAGGGTATATATATATAATTCATTGATAATCAAAAATAAAGATTTCAATTTAGTTTTATAGGATCAATTGATTTATTGAATATATAAAACCCTTATATTGTTCATTTTAATTTGTTAGTAATTCTAACCAATCAATCTAAAACTGACATTGAGTAATCACAAATTCGTATCAAGAAATTATTCATATCTAAAAGATAAATGAAAACCAATAGGAAAAGATGAATTTGAAATATAAGTATGTATTTACTTATATTTCATATTTATCTTATATTAGTAAATTATATAGTAAATCGATATATTAATAAAATCGATAAAATTATACTATGATACCGAATATTATTTCTTTAGTCAAAAATGAATTTGAAAAGTAATTTAGGTATATTAGTAAGAAGTGTATTTAGTATTTTGAACTGTATTATTTATGTATCAAGTCAAAAATATTTATTTTCTAATATCTATTAAGTGAAATTATTATTCCAATTGAACTTGTAAAAAAAATTATTAGTAAAACATTTATTTTACTTATTGTTGCATAGTATGCAGTTGTAATAATAAGATTTCCAAACATTACATGTATTGTTAGCCATATCCAACATCCACTGATAAAAATTGTGAATTTTCGATTTTTCCATATTACAGATATTTATTCTTTGTCAAATATGTGCCTTATTATTTATTATATTAAAATATCCAATAATAGCAAATTAAATATATTTATTATTTCAATTACTAAATATTAGCTGCATACCTATTTATAAAAAGTGTTAATGAAATTTCAATCGTAGCGCACTTTACTTCAATATGAAATCATATCAATAAAATGCATTCAATGAAACTCATCATCAGCATACAAATATTATTCTCATATAGTTATTTTTGATCATAACATAGTATGTATCTATCGCATATAGTATATCTAGTTGATATTTTTCCCAAGAAGGTGTGAATCAATTATTGTTATATTTTTATTCTTTTTTAATTTCAATGATCTATATTGAAAATTGGACTGACGCTTTGATATCCAAATATCGGCATGAAATTTTCCTCATAAATTTTATATACTTAAGCTAATAAAATTCTTATCTAGTGGTTTTAATAATGTCAAATCGAGTTTGATAAATATGTATAAATAAGTATGCTTACAATAATGGTTTTACATAATAATTACTATTCGTTTGACTCTACTTGTCAATTTAATTCAATAGCCAGAGAGGTTCCTTTTAAATAACACATTATTTACAATCGGATTAAGCAAAGTCCAGAATGTTTCAATGTTTATTTATAAATTGAGCTTTCATTGTAAATTTGTAAATGTAGAATTTATACTTTTTATTATAGGTACAATTTGCAAAGGTTCAAATCAGTGTTAATCATTCATAATGTAATCTTAAATAACCTTACATTTCCTAACATGTTTATCCAGCATTGAAAAATTGAACAATAAATTGATATATCTCTCCTTTGGGATCAACAGCTTCAATTCAACAAATGTTTATACCAACAGAGATAGCCGTCGAATTACATGATGCGTAACCTGAAGCTATACTACCATATATCCAATATATGAGTATTTGGGAGGGCAAATGATGGGAGCTTCCTGTGAGGATGAACCTGGACGCTGGGGAAGGAATTTTCATATACCTAAAGCCTGTTTTTTACACGAGTTTGTTAGTATGCAAGGGTGGCCTGTGTTTTGATTTCAAGTCCTCCAGCTATTTTAATTGAAGAGGAGGAGCGTGGCGTGTTTCGGAGTCAGGGTGGAGCAGAGACCTCAAGGCTTTTTCCTCGTCTCCTCCTATCTTAAAAGGAGTTGAGCCTGCTGGAGATTCTTCCTGGCTCCTTTTGCCATTCCACACCCAGTAGAGAATATTAGATGAGTCAACCCCTTCGAACGTCTCTGTGCTATTTTGGTTCAATTGTCAGAGTCATCAAACTGTAGAACCAGATCGTTTCCGGCCACACTACATTTACTTGGGGTTATTAGCAAGTTGCTTATTCCATTCGGGATCTTTAAGACTTCTTGATACTCCGATCCAATAGCTCATTTCGATAATTTAGAAAATGGGGAGTTCTAATCCAGTTTACTCAATCATTTGGCTTCTCATTCTCATCTTTCTGGCCTTTTGGGTCGCGTTTTTCTGTGCTGGGCTCTACATCATCGTGTTTTGCATAGAAGCATGCATCCCTGATATAAAGGTACCTACAGCTAATCCAAACATTTTCCTTTCTCTTATATAAATGTATATATTATTGTTTACGTATATTGTTTGTTAATTAGAATGTAATGACATTGGTTATTTAAAGAGCTTGAACTATTTCACGTGGCACATTTTACGTGAGATGTGTTGTAATGGTGTATTTATTTAAGGCTTAAAGGATTTTCTAACTGAATCTTTTGGTTTTATAGGATATATCGGGGATCTTACTTACCGGAGTCCAATTCCCCCACTTGTGTGCTAAAAAGATGCTCGAAGGGGCTCCTATATTTTAACGTTTCAGAGGCTATACATAATACCAGTAAATCCATAAATCTTTACACATGATACTAAAAATGATTATCCCGAACTGTCAAATATCAGAAGAAAATATTTTAGTGATCTTAAATTGTTTTTATTTTTATAGAAGAAAAGAAACAGCTTTATGCTTATAATATAAACATGGTAAATTACGGTGAAAGGGAGAGGAATGAGATGTCTGCTGCAAACCAAATATACATTTATCACATCACGTCTAAAACGACAATAATACTGCCATTTTCTCATCTTTAGATAAATCTATTATATTATATGTGGTACCTTATTAATATATCTTACTTTTGTAAAATCAAATAATATGCAACTACGGCTTGACGGGTTTGAATAAAAACAAGCTTTTGAAACTCATGAGTAATGCATTCAATTATTTCAATTGAGTTAAATGTAAAAATCTGAAATACTTGTGCTAACCAAAATGAGGTTTTAAATTGAATTAAACGTACTGCAGTTTTTGTATCTCAATTGTATTTATATTTATTCTTATTTTTATCAATATTTTAGCCAACTCCATTAAAACTCCATTAAAACTATTTAATACCTAAATAACTTTACAGTAAATCATATTAATTACGAATAGACGCTACTTTGGAATTGCATTTGACCAGTTTAGAATAATCATACATAAATATGAAATATTGTAACACTTATTTTTTAATTAATTTTAGGTCTCATAAAGAAAAATATACCTATCAAATACTTACATCTTTAAATAGGTAATCAAATTCTTATATAAATTCTTAGATTGGATTAATAACTATTACATTTGCTTAAACATGTAATTGCTTTTTAAAGAAAATTGAGTATTGTTTGTATTACAATAACCATTAAAAGTCAATATCATTTCATTATTTAATAAACAGGATTTGAAAGATCTTGGGAATTAGAAAGTGGAATATGAATATATCATTATAAATAAGGTAGATATTTGGTATTTCCATACCAATGAAAGCCATACGTATTTAAAGTTGGAATAAAAAGCCTTTAGAAATTTTTATAATTATATAAAATACAAATATTTAATAAAAAGTAATACTTTTTTAAAAGCTTGAAAGACGTAAAAAATATTTATATTTACATATAGTATAAGATATTTATAATGAACTACAGATATAATTGTAAATTTTATATTAACGTGGCAAATAATTTGACTATTAAATGAGACTTTTAATCTATAATACAATTTGTCGTTCATAAAGTTAACGTTGAAAGAATACTTTGAAAGAATTGCTAATTAACAAGTTTGACAAGCCTTATGAAATACAATGTTAAAAACTATTTAGAAAATATTATATGATAAATAATGAATGATAATTCGATAATTTATATAGTCTCATATTGCCTTAAGATAATTATAAAATTATAATTTTGAAAGACATTATAATTATTAAGATTAGTTGTAATATCGAGAGCCACACATGAACATAAAACACTCAAAGTGCGCATATGGGCGGAATTATTTGGCAAGTTTGGATCGAAGCCATTCTTCGGTGAGCTCTTCAAGTTCTCTGATTTCGTAGGTTCGAGTGAGATCGACCTCCTTTTGAAGAGATAATTTGCTCCCTGCATACATCATCTGTAACTCTGGATTACAATCTCTTGGAGTAATGAAAATGAAGCTAAATACAAAAATAAAGAATTCATAAAGAATTCGTTATTAAAGCGTCGTTATACGTGAGGCTCACTAAAATATGTATTTAATGTTAGCACTTTAAAAAAATAAATTAGATTTTTTACCAAAGAGGGTATGAGACCCTGTTGTCAACTCCATGTTCCATTTTATATGACAAGATCACGTATCGTGGTTGATGGTCCGGAAGTTCTTCAACTAACTCTTCAATTGTAACATCCTAAAATACAAATTCATAATTTTAATTCGCATCATACAAAATATTAGTAGATAATAGTTTAATTCGTTCTTTGGATGAGTTCGTTTCAGATTGTAAATTTTATACCTCAAGTTGTTGATCGATGATAATCATGTGTTTCTCTCGATCAACCTTCACTATAAAATTTAAAAAATACATTCAATTTATCTCAATTTATTTAAATGACAAAAGTGAATTTACTTATGATGGCAGCGTTCTTGCTTAAATCCTTTCTGAACCGAAATGCTCTGATGGCCTCTTTTAGCTCAGAATTAATTTCACATACTTTCATATCTCCGGACTATTAAAATGCATAAATATTTAGGTAATATTATTATAAACAAAGATTATTACTTACAATCTCTGATGTTCGTATGATATTTAAAAGTTGATGATTTTATATTTAACAGTATTAGCTGAATATTGGAATTTAAACTTACCATTTTGATTTAACGTATGAAAGGCTTGATTCGGGGCTTCAAAACGAATTCAAATTTCAATAGGAGTGGCGAATTGGCGAATCAAATTTTTTAATTGAATAGAGTTTGTTATTGATAATTCGTAAAAGTATTATAACAGGTAAAAAACTGAACTAGACAGACAAAAGGACGAAAAGTAAAGCAGAAAGCTCAAATTTTATAAAGATTTGAATGAGGATCTATGACTCTATGATCTTCTGTCAAAGTAGGAATGCCAATGTAGAGAGTCGCATACAACTTGCATACACTGCAATATTATATGAAAGGCTGCTTTATGCTTAAGCATTATAATATATCTTGATATGCACCAATATTAGTGTTTTACATTGTATTCACTGCAAATGCAATCAAGAATGCTTTGCGGTATACCTTTTTATGTCACATATTATTTAGAACTAATAGAAAATAGTAGAGATAAATACATGGAATGATAATTGCCAATGGATTGGTTTGATTGTGAAAAATTCTTTGATTCACATCAACAATA
>VJMY01001424.1:0-12954 GCA_009869795.1 Neelides sp. FZ-2019 | reverse complement strand
TGACATGGCCAGATTAATATATAATAGAAATGTTAGTAAATCAATTGAATATTTTAAATTAATTACTTCTGAAGATGATTTCCCTGTAATATTTGCAAGTTGAGCAAAAGAGCTTATGCTCAAGTTGACTTTCTCGCATAACTTTTGTTTGGGCTCACTATAAAGAGCCTTGGCACTTGTTCTTGATGCGGTTGCCATCTTTAAATTCTCACTTGTCCTGTTTCAAATTACTTTAATTAAACTGAACCGTCCCTGTGAGTGTCAGTTCAGAACTTTCTCTGTGCGAATTTACACTATTTTCTCAAAGAACGCGGGTAAATACCAAATCTTAGATGCTAAGCACGGACAGATAAACAGAGGAATCGACTCTCAATCTTTCAATTTTTGATATTATTTTGCAAATACTATACTTACACTAATTAATTTAATGCAATTTTAACCAGGATAGGGTAGCAGGGTTGAAATAATATTTAGAAATTGATGCTTTTTAAATTTATAAAACATGATTTTAATAATTTGATTTATTAATTCATTGTATATAATTAGTAAAAATTCGGAAAAATATTTTTAAAATATTACACAAATTCAGCAACATCTTTATTTATCAAATATCATTCATAATTTTTGAAGTACACAATTAAAATTAGAAAACAAACTTACAAATGATATTTTATAGTTTATTTAGCTTACATTTCCAAATGCTTATATAATATTAGGTAATAATATAGAATATATGAATTTTATTTCTTTCCTCTGGGCCCACCTCCCCCACCAGGCTCTCCACCTCCAAAGAGGTTTCCTAATCCTCCTGTTCCTTGTTGCAATTGTCTCATAATGCTTGTAAGTCCGTTCATTCCTCCTAAGCACAAAAGGAAATATTTTCAACAAAGTCATAAAATGCACTTAACATTTTAATTTTAATACAATTCGTTTTCCTCACCCATTTGTTGATAAACTCTTGGATCCATCATTCGAGCCATTTGTTGATTTAGTTTGGCCATTTGGGAAGGATTGACATTTTTAGCCATGTCGCCTCCTTTGAAAAGTCCTTTGATTCCGCCCATCTTCTTCACAACAGCCGCGAATTTCGTGTACTGAGAAAGAAGTTCCCTCACTTCTTTTTCGGTTACTCCTGATCCATAGGCTACACGATTAATTCGCCCAGGTTGTTTCGAAAACAACTTTGCTCCATCACGATTATCGAGTTCTGCAGGAAAAATTGGAATATGTATTTTGATTTCCGCGATAAAATCTAGACAAGTAAATAATTTTATTTTAATTTAAATGTAATCACCTCCATCATTCATGCTATCCATCATTGTCATGAGTCTTTTCAATCTTGCCATTGATTCCTGCTCACTGCCTTTGGCAAGAAAATCTTGACTGAATCCAGGAATCATTCCCTGTAATACAATAAAGGAATTTTTCATAAATAACGTTATTTTCAAGCCACAATTCTTTATAAGATCATGCGAGATTCGTTCGAATAAATAAATCATATCAAAATTGACCTGGCTATTGACTGACATTAATAACTTATACTCAATATGAACTAGTTGGGCTAACCATAATTTGAGAAAATGGTCCCATCTTCATAATGTTTTGGAATTGTTCGTACATATCTCTTAAAGTAAAATGTCCATGTTTTATTTTTTCAATCAATTCCTCGTTATCATCCAATTTCAGCTCATTCACTTTGTCAATAAGACCCTCGATATCTCCCATTCCAAGAAGCTTGCTAATGAAGGGCTTCGTTTTAAATGGCTCTAAATCATCTATGTGCTCCCCGGTACCAATGAAGATAATGGGACTTTGTGTGGCTGCAACTCTGATAAATCAATTAAAACTTAAAACGAATTTGTTTACAAAACATGTCTTTTAAGATTAACTTTACTCGTGATTTTAAATTACGCGCTAAGAGCTCCTCCTCCTTTCGCGTGGCCATCAAGCTTCGTAATGATTACAGCACCAACATTAACTTTTTCTTTAAATGCCTTTGCTTGGGCTTCACAAGCTTGACCAATCGTTGCATCCATCACGAATACGATGTTGTCTGGTTGCTAAAAATATAATTTTACATGACCATTTATATTTGCAGTTTTTAAGATTAATAAAAAATATTGATTAAATAAGAATAACTCACAATAGTGTTCGCGACTTGTAACATTTCTTCAAAAAGGGATTCTTCTTGCTTGTGTCTTCCGCTCGTGTCAACAACAATAATTTCAAATCCTTCTTTCTTGAACATGTCCACGCCATCATTGGCTATCACAACTGGATCAATTTCAGTATAGCTAAAAGTCAAAATACCAGTCTTTATAAGTAATTCAACGCTTTGAGTTTTTTTATATTTAAGGATTTTTGACCACTGACCTTCCATAGAATGGGATTCTTGCCTTCGTCGCATTCTGTTTGAGCTGATCGTAAGCTCCGGCACGAAATGTATCAGCACAAACCAGTGAAGTTTTCCAGCCCTTCTTCAAATAGTGATAAGCTAACTTGGTGCAGGTCGTGGTCTTTCCGGATCCTTGAAGACCAACGAACATGATGATGTTCTGCTTTCCTTTTATTGGCTGAAACGCTTTCACTCCAGGATCAACCAACTAAAATAGAACAAAATCGAATAATATTTTCACTATAATTAATTAATAATAAGTATGTAGTGTTCAAATGTTTACCTTCACAAGTTCTTTAAAGACTGCACTTTGGATCATTCTTCGCTTATTAAGGCCGACAGCCATGTCTTCGAAGTCGATAACCGATCTATAAATAATTAATCATTAAAATTCATTATTCATTAAAATTCTTTATTGAACATTAAAATTACATAATTACAAAAAGTAAAAATAGACTTTTAATGCTTATTTTAACCACATACCGAACATTTTCTCTCAGTTTCTTCACCAGACGGATATTAACATCAGCTTCGAGTAAGGCAGTACAAATCTCCTTGAGCATAGCATTTAGAACTTCTTCGTTGATGACCGTCGCATTATTCAACGATCTTAAGGCGGTCGTAATCTTACGACCTAATTCGGCTAACACCATTTTGAGATTTTATAAAGTGATTTGAATACTCAAAACCTCACTGTCACTTATCGTTAATTAAAAGTCGAACTGACAAAAATATTTATGGAAGCTTCAATGAAATGTTCAATATTGTCATTAATACCTAACTATCTTAATAAATGAGTATTAAATCTAAAGATAATGTAATTTCCAATAAATTAAATCACAAGAAAGTATTTTTCCAACTTCAATCTGCTCGTATTGTTACTTAATTTAAAGCAACTTTAATTAATAGACATCTCTCAGGCTAATACAAAAGAATCCACAAGATTCATTTATACTGATGCAATTGAGAAGTAATTTTATAACTCTGAAAAGTCTGAATCGAATAAAACGAAAAAAATATGGAAAAAATCTCTTCAAGACTTTCAATTTCTATGCTCTAATATGCGGAGAATAGAAACTCCTTTATTCCATTCAAATAAATTCATGAATTTCAAAAGACCCGCTGTGCCTTGTTCTGAGAACCAGGTGGAGCGAGTGGAACAATGAGGACCTTCGTCTGCTTTGTTTGCCAGGTTCGTTCATTTCTTCTTGACGAGCCGAAGTAAAAGCACGTGTGGTCGACGACGTTCCGTCTCTCGTCACTTTTCTTCCTCATTTCGACCCTTCGTGACCATTCATTGACTCTCAATTCATTGAATCTTGGACTTGGGTAAGTTACAATTTGGGCCACAAATTAATTATCATCGGACCATCATTTTTATCTGAAAGTCAATGCCTGTATGACTCGATCCATTCCGTTTTCACAGTTTTTGCTTATTTGCATTGAAGGCTTTGCACACTTTGTAGTCGTGATTTTACAATCACTTACGTTTATACTCTCAAATCCTATGACCATGACCATTTGAATAATAAATTACAATAGGATATATTAACAATTACTTAATATCCAAGGCAAGCTATTTTAGATAATTATAACAAGTTGGTTTTTCTTTGATTAGACTTTTTGACTAGCGAATAAGTGATAGAAATGCGAGTAATTTTAGTTAATGATAAATAAATCATATTATGATGATATTAAAATTACTTGAATCTTCCCTCTCATTGGATTGGATTTTACACAGAATTTTTTAGAGGACAAAAACGTGTTACGTTTTTGCCCTCTATAAACCATATATTATTTTTGTTCTTTCGTTTTTACCAATTAATCGTTCTTGAATGCTTGCATACTGCATAGTACATACATTCGTATTTATATGACTTATTTATTTCAGGTTTGAGGTGATTGGTGTCTTATATGGGAGAACCTAATATTGTTTTAATTCTAAAAGCAATTGTACGACTTTAGACTTAAGGGGGTAAGCCAAGTAATTTCAATATTGAAAAATTGCATAACTTAGCTTAAATTTTTATAATATTGATGTATAATCAAGTTACATTGAGTTAGATTGGCATAGCTCTTTTACTATAATATATTAATTCATAGGTGCCGGCGAAATGGCTACGAATGGAACTTCTGAAAATGGGGATTCCTCCATTGAACCAAGTGAAGCCTTGTTATTCCATGGTTTAAAAAAATCGAAAGATTTTTATGAACCGCTTTCCTTTGACAATGTCGAAGGTCTTCAAGAAGGCCAAGATGTCACAGAAGACCAAGTGCTCGACGATAACAATTACGAAGAAAAGCTAAAAAGGGTAAAACTTATGTTTCAAAACTTAAGTTAAATGAATTTAAACTTTAATTCATATTTTATAAAATACTAAAATGAAATCTCTATTGAATAAATTGTTTATTTTTTTATCAATAGTTGAAGTTGATTTCTGTTCGGTCTGATAGAAATCATCCTTTACCTTTGAACGGTCATTCTGCGAATAGTCGACCAATTCAAAGATCATTCGAACCACGAAATCCTCAGTCTTCGATTTTTGGATCATTGGCTTCACGAAAACCCCCTCCTGACTCAGGTGGAGAAAGCAATAACACAAAGGTTGACTCTCCAAGCGTTTACCTTAAATATAATATGGAGAAGCGGAAAGTCGACACATCAAATTTGGCCATTTACAAGCTTCGTGACAGGGTATCTAATTATTTTTCATCAAAAATATTAACCTAAGAATATACTTTTTGAGAATTGCATTGGAATTATGATTTATTTGGAACATTTTAGATTGTTTCTTCCTCCCGATATCGCCAAATAACCATTGTTGAAGGCTTCACGGGTTGTGGAAAAACAACACAAGTAAAAATTAAAAAATTTATTAATCTTGTCAATTTAAAATAAGTTCTTTGAATCTTTGATTTGACATGTGTCACATGATTATATTCAATAATAAATTATTTTTGTTGTAAATACATTTAGTTCATTAAATGATTAATGAATATTTTATAGGTTCCTCAATTCATTTTGGATGACTGTGCAGCCAATTACGAGCATTGTAACATAGTTGTGACACAACCGAGACGAATTGCTGCCATTTCTATTGCCAAAAGAGTCTGCGAAGAACGAAATTGGAAATTGGGAAATCTTGTTGGATATCAGGTAAAGGAAAATTTTATTTCGAGGAAGTTTTAATCACGCAATGATCGTTAATGTTATTCCTAAAATTATAATTTATTTCAAAAACTTGTCTTGGAATGAATAGGTGGGAATGGACAAAAATCAAAATGAAGACACCAGAATTATATACATGACCACTGGGGTTTTGCTCCAGACGCTCATTTCTCGAAAATCTCTCAAAGATTTCACTCACATCATCGTCGACGAAGTTCACGAAAGAGACTTGGACACGGATCTTCTTCTTCTTATCATTAAAAAGATCTTAATTGAAGAAAATGACACGCAAACTCGGATCTTTCTCATGTCTGCCACTCTGAATGCAGAAAAGTTTGCGAGCTATTTTCCCCAGTGGACGAAAGATTATCAGGATTCGTTTGCACCTGGCGAAATTCCCGAATTGACTGACACAGACGATTTTTTAGATCCGAAAAATGGCAAAAATGGGCTGAGCTACATCAAAAAAGGAGCTCACATTGTCAAGATTCCCTTAAGAAATCTCCACACCATTGAGTTGAACTATCTCGAGAATTTGAAAAATAGTCCTGTAAGTTAGCCAACTAAAATATAATTCATTTATAAATTACGATCTCAATTTCAATTGTAAGATAAAATAAACTCATACTTATTTTGGCTTCTTTAGTGTCTCAGGGGTTTCGAAATGGGCATGTCTGAAGAACCGCAAGTATTCCCAGAGAATTATGAAGCTGCTGTTAGCACGATCTTAAACTTGGATGAGATTGAAAAGGTGGACTTTTGACTTCAACAACAGTGTTTTTTATATGTTGACTTTTTAGGTGGTGTTTTATTACCAGTAATTTTGTTGTTTTGTTAGAGAACAGAGCCAGATAATGTGACATTTAGAGGAGCGGTCTTGGTATTTTTACCTGGGTTGATGGAGATCGACACTTTGTATAAGATGCTGGAAGAAACAGCTAAACAAAGAGCAATGTAACTAATCTGACATAATTGCCTTTATAAATATAAAAATAGAGTTAAATTCATTTTTAATTCTTAATGAAATCAATGAATTAATGAACACTTGACCTTTAGAGAAGCGAAGGGGAAGCTGGAAGGAACCCCAGTGGATGTGTGCAAATGGACCATCCTGCCACTTCACTCTACGATTACAAATGAAGAACAACAGCGCGTTTTCAAAGAAGCTCCTGCTGGTTACAGGAAATTGATTCTTGCTACAAATATTGCTGAAAGCTCCATTACCGTGACAGACATCAAATATGGTATTTAATTTAGTCAATTAATCATGTATTTCTATTTTTACTCAATAGAATTAATATGAATTGCAAACGTATTAATGAAATTATTAATTTTTTAGTCATTGACTTTTGTTTGACCAAATCTTTGAGCTGTGATCCTCACACCAACTACACGTGTCTTCGACTTGAATGGGCTTCAAAAAATCAATGCATTCAGCGGATGGGAAGAGCTGGCCGAGTCTCAGATGGCAAATGTTACAGACTTGTCACGCAGCGATTCTACGTGAGTATTGAATTGTAATTTATTCCGATTGTTTAAATTTTATATTCTTTATTGTTGGGTTCTGGTTGGAAATCTTTATTTGAGCTTTTGTTCATTTTAGGATGAGCTTTTGGTCCAAGAAGCAGTTCCGGAAATGTTGAAGTCCTGTCTTGAAGCTGTTGTTCTTCAAGTTAAAGTGTTCGATATGGGAAGTCCGAAGGAAATCCTTTCACTTGCTCTTGATGCGCCGTCTGAGGAAGGAATTTCTAGAGCTGTTGCTAATTTGAAAGAAGTGAGAGCGATTTGTATTTATAGACTATAAAGAACTGACCTATTGTTCTTAAATTTAATTTAATTGCGTTATGGTTTATGACGCTTTTATGAGCATTTATTTTGTGTAACAGGTTGGGGCCATAACCATTTGTCAACAAGGTGGCTACTCTTGCTTCGACGGAGATCTCACGTTCATGGGAAGTGTCATTGCCAAATTGCCAATTGACATTCATCTTGGAAGATTAATCATGCTTGGCCATGCATTTGGGTGTTTGGAAGAGACTATTGTCATTGGTACAATAAATAGCATAATCTCAATGAACAAGGGGTTAATAATTTAATTTGCTTTTCAGCCTCTTGTCTGAGCGTGAAGAGTCCTTTTAGTAATCCTTACCATCGTCGACTTCACGCTTACATGTCGAAGCTTTCTTGGGCAGGGAGCAGTTACTCCGATTGTTTTGCATTGCTCAACCTTTACAGGGTAAGTTGTCAATATTTTCTATATCTTACTTTTGTAATTATCACTCGTGAACGCACTGGTTCATTTGAAATAGAAATGTATTCAAGAGTGTGTTTATCAAAAATCATATTGTTTTATTCAATTATTACAAAAATACTGCGTTTACTTTCAGACTTATGTCGCGAAGTCAAGGACTGGAACGATGGGACACCGAGAGTCTGAACTTCGTTGGGCTAGATCTTATTATGCTCAAATCAACTCACTCAGGTTTCCAATTGAAGATATGCATGTTAAAAGGCCCGAGATCGCAAAAATTCTCAGTTTACGGCGAAACGCAAAAAAATACCATAAATAATTCTAATATAATCAAATTATAGAAATCAAAAGAGAAATTGTTCAATATTTGAAAAAAAGAGGAACGATCTTGATTCTGGACTGAGAAATGACATTTTGAAGATCGTTCCTCTTTTCTTCAAATTGTCATTACTGAGTCCAGAATCAAGAGTTTTGTTTGATGCTGATATTTAAACTTGTGATAAAATTTAAAGTTTTATATAAAATAAACATATTATTAATGATTTAAAATAATTAGAAAATTAAGAAATTAAGTTAATAATGTTATTTTTTATTTATTAAAAAATTGCACTTGCTTGAATTAACTTTGAAATAGATGAGGTAATAATGGGTTAAAAATTAAGACTCCCGGCGATAACTCTGGCGCTCAAATTTTGTAAAATCAACAAACTCGCTAAGGCTGTTATTATATCTTTCCATATAGGGAGATCAACATCTTGGTTCAAGAAATTAAGAAGCGACTTGCCACAAAACATATTTATTGTGAACAAGGCACAACATTGCTTCTCCAAGAACAAGGGCTCATCTTAAAGGTAAATGCCTAAATATTGTGCTTTCACTGAATTATTTGTAATTTCATTATATATTCCTGATAATTTCTTGGTTTATCATTTGACTTGTTGACTTATAGCTTGTGATTACTGGAGCATTTTATCCGAACTACTTCAATCGATCCAGGATGGCTCTCAGAGAATACCAAAAGAACATTGCGAGGGAACTCGGAGGACGTGATCCTTACAGCACTGTGGCTTTCTTTGGATTTCCAGTCGAGCAGCCCGGGGCCTTGTTAGTTTATTTAATTTGACCTAAAATCATTTTGTATAAGATATACATATTACAAAGAATCCAATGATGGAAACTCCCTTGTTTTGTAGATATGCAAATTATATCAGCGAACAATTTACCCATTCGAGAATGGCTCCTACAGTTGACTTTTACTCGTCCAAAATTCTTATCAGCTTCGATTTAAGAGGAAACAAAGTTGGGCCGATTAGTTACGGCGTTTATCGGGCTATCAAAATGAAGCAACTTCGACAGCCCCTTAACTTGTCTATTGCCAAGTAATTTTCCTCAATCACGATTTAAATCCATTACTTACATCCACAATCCATGTGTTCAACTGAAATATTAATTCGTTTAATTTGAAAAGACTACAAAGTATTTATTCATTTGCCAGGAGATCAGATGCTGAAGAGTTGCACAACGCGTACAAGGAAGAAAGCGAAGCAAATGTGATTCAACTCAGTTTGCCGGCACCTGAAGCGACGGAACCTCCAGGCATTGAAGTCTCTTCAGTCAAAATTCACGTTACTCAAGTGAGTGTTTTAATTTTTTAAATACATGATTGATTTATTTTGCTCAACAATTTGGATTGATTTTGATTTGGAGAGATGAGATTTTATTGGAGTCCTTGTGCTTTAGTTGGAGTCACCGCACGAATTTTGGTTCCTAACTCACGAAGACTTCCTCGCTCTCGTGAAGATGAACAAGCAACTTCAACTCACACGCTATTTTGAGCCTCTTGAAACTTTTAATATCATCACTGGAGCCATGTGCATTGTCAGGTCTGACGGTCATTTATTCAGAGCAAGAATTGACAGCGTTAATTCAACAAATGAGAAGGATATCATGGTAAGAACTCTTATTTGTATTCCACATTTTTATTGTTTTAATTACTATTTATGAATTCACTAAATATGAATTTCACTTCAAGTTTTAAATCTAAAGTGATGTTAATATTTTAAGGTCTACTTCATTGATTACGGAGACACGAGTTGGAAAAAGGCCCATGATCTCTTAAAATTCCCAAATAATTTCATTCAAGCTGGTTGGCACTCCATGCGAGCCCTCGTATGACCATTATTATTTTATATACTTTAAAACATTAAAAAATTGTAAGGTTATTCAAAAATTTATAATTTTTAAATGTTTCGTAGGCCCAACCTGGCCGCATAGTAAATGTGAAAGCAAGCATTCGGAATGGCTCTATTTGGCATGAGGAAGCTAAGAGTGTGTTTTCGGACTTTGTCGCATCCGATCCTGATTTAGTGTTTGAGGTATTTAACTAGATTCCCTCAATCAATTTCTCATTGCAAGTTAAACGACAATTAATTAATTAATACAATTATTGCAATTAATTCAAATGACGCTATTATTTCAGATCTACTCAGTTGTCAATAGTGTCGTGACTGGAGAATTGGTTAAGAATGAAGAGAGGTTTGGAGAAATTCTTATTAAAAAGAAACTTGCGGATCCAGCATTGGAAGAAACTAAATCAAGGGTATTCTATTTCCCTCAATTTGGAAATATCAAGCTAGTGTCAATGTTTGTATTTAAAAGTCTACACTTACTTTATTTTATTTCAATTGAATTCAATTTGAACTTGGCCCACGCTAATCAGTCATAAATTAATGATATTTTTCATAGGAAAATAACGCCATTCGGAAAGACCGACTTGCGTATCCAGACGGCTTCACTAAAGAATGTGACGAGGAGATGAACAAGAAACAAATCCGTCAATATGTTCCAACAAGATATTTGAAGTCTCCACCTGAAGCAACTTGCGATCAGCAGGTGAAATGTTTATATAGTTTATATTTCTTCAATCATATCAATTATTGGGTAAATTAATTTATATGTACTTTAATATATTCAATAGATTCAACTCCGAGGTCCTTCAAGTCCGCTTGAGATGACTTTCAACTCTCTTTGCCGAAGTGCTCATTTGAAGCAAGTGGTGATTGAAGGATCGAGTGTCAATTCAATTGCTTTGGACGTTGACCAGAATTGTGCTTCGAGGCTTCTTGTGGCTTCTAACCTGGGAATTTCTCAAAGGACTGGACACGTGGTTGCAAGGTATTTATTCATCTCTTGACTTTCAATTAGTATCTTACTACAGATTTAAGTTGATTTATTTGAATTAAAAATGTTTTAATTTTTGATTATCAGAGATACGACCATTTTGCCTCCGATTCCGGGACTCGTGGGTTTGATGACCATGATATTTTGCCCAAAAATGGAGCTCCGAATTGACGAAACGAATACGCGATACACTGGATGTTTGTCAGGGCTTGGAATTAATCCTGATACCAATGAACCAATTTACCCTGACCATGACATGGAAATAATCTTTGACACTATTTTCACAAACGAGGATTTGGCGAGGGTGATTTAAAATTTAAATTCAATGTTCATTTAGTGGTGACTTTAATCCAATTCCAAGTTGATTTCATTTTTTTGTTTTATTGAAGATCAATTCTATTCGTCATGCGATGAATACACTCTTGGCTGAAGGGAAGTCTCAAAATCTCAAAGCTTTCCAGAAAAACATTCGCGAAGAAATGATAGCGTAAGCAAATAACAATTTATCTGTTGATTGCATTATACCATATTTATATTTATACATAATAAGTATTTTCCTTCTGTTCAATTTAACATATTCAATGGATGTGTGTATTTTTCTAGTCTGTTGGAGAAGGATCGAGCAACAATGGAAGAGCAGTGGTCAGATGACATGCACAACTGGGTCGGTTACAAAGACCGAAATCTATTGGCTCCAGGGAACACCCCCACGACGATTAATGACATCTTTCCGTTGCACAATGGTGTGGTTCTTTCAGACCCAATTGCCAATTACGAGGAGATTGATCGACGAAGAACTTATTTCATTACATAACTTCCTTCCATCACTTTAAATATTACACTATCTCTATTAAATCCATTCATTTCTGTTATCAAGATTAATAATTCTTTATTTAGCTTTTTGCGCTAGGCAAATCTTTTATATTGAATTTCTTTATCATGTAGTCCTTTATAATTTATACAGAGGTTAGGATTTAATTAACTTGCAAATTCTAATGTTAATTTACCTAATGTTCATTATCTCATTTATCTTTTACATTTCCAATTTTCTATAAACTTTGTATTATAATATCAAATCTTCATGCCCTTCAATCAATTGTATTAAAGCAAAACGGGAAGTTGGGTTCCGTCCACGTAAACAATTTAAGGATCTTTAATGTTTATACTAAATAAAAGCATATTTGTATTCATTCTTTGAGGATCTCCCTTTGAATCTCTACGCAAGAGTGATTAACTATTCTGTATTATTTATTAAATTGTAAGATGTGTGATAAGAATACTCTGAAGTGATTTTCGACTTGTCTGATCAATATAAGGTGATTTATTCTTTTCAGAACTTTATTTATATAGGGTAATCGTGCTTTAAAAAGCGAAACAATTTAATAATCAATTTATACCAAATGTTCTTTTTTTATGACTTATAATTGAACATATCATGTTTATATTTATTGCGCTATTGGATTTAATATTGAATTTCATATCGATGTTTCTTACTTATTTATTAACCAGTTTGATGAATATTAAAGAGAGAATTATGAATTATAGATCATTTAAGCTTGAGAATTTATTTCCCCAATCTTTAAACCAACCATCCATTCATATTATTTAATGTTGGATGATTGCGAACAAATGAAATATGCATTGTTGAGATTTATTTCAAAGGATATGCGAATGATTTATTATTGCCAATAATTGGTTCATTATTTGATCTATAACGATTAACGATTGCACGTAATTTATTCGAATTTAGAATATATTAACAATTTCATCATAAATAAGATGTGATTAGCATATAATTAGAATTGTATCTAGAAATAAAATCTAACCAGGGAACGTTTTCGTATGAAAGTCGCGGAGCAACTATTCGACTATATGGGGATTTAAAACATGACTAAAAATGATTATATCTTAACATTAGTATGTCAAAATCACAGGAAAGCTATTTAAAAATTATTGACT
>VJMY01001423.1:0-13023 GCA_009869795.1 Neelides sp. FZ-2019 | reverse complement strand
GGAAAAACTGTCACACAACAAAAAACAAATCAAAATTGAGACAGGCGGCCCAGATCACAACACAACAATAAAAACTCGGATATGGAAATGACCCTTAAAATTATTAATTGGAATATAAGTTCTCGGAGTTGAACGTCAAAGTTAAATCTTCCTTGCCAAAAAGCGTATTGACTTGCAATCCTTCCGTTCCAAAGATCAAAACATGGGAAGCCAAGAAGAGAATCCGTACAAATAAAATCCGTAAACAATTTAAACTTATATTTCACATTAATATACATACATTATAAACTATACATACATATAAACAATAGTAAGCAATAATAAATTCTGAACAGTAATAACAAGAAGAAATTCAAAGTAGACCATATGTTAAATAATAATTTAATAAGTAGCGTTTTTGTTTATGGAGGCAGGCCATGAGTTTGGTTAAAGTATACATATTGGGGTATAAGCTAAAGCATGTATATGTGAAAGTCTCGCAATACCTCATTTAGGCATTTGAGAATTTACGAAATTGCCTTACCGCACATTTACGGCTTGCCGGATAAAAAAAATAATTTTCGCCTTCCGTAAATAGAACACTGCATGCAAGAGTATTACAAGAGTAATTCATTCAATCATATATTTATTACAAATATTGCGAGACTGTTAAGAATTGAACAATTTAATATTGAAGATTTTGATAGGAAAATTGATAATCAAAGGTCAAAGTTGAGTATTTCGGAATTGAACTTATCAATTAGAGAAACTTGATTATATAGGCTTGTTCCATGTACTTTGCACAATTGGCTCTCGCTCTTTCCTTACCTTTTCAAGAATATTTAAAAATTCCTCTCCTTACAATACCCACGATATTTTGAAGCTAATTTTCTCAGCCCGTCCACTCTGTGAAGTCTAGAACTAAACATATGTACTTGGAATACGAATATGATAGACATTAAACTTAAACCTCACAAATTGGAAGGGCTGAGAAAATTAGGTTTTCAAAATATCGTAGGTATTGTAAACGGAGGAATTTTTAGATATCCTTGAAAAGGCAAGGAAAGTGCGAGAGCCGATTGTGCAAAGTAGGTGGAACGAGCATATAAACACTTACGTGTTCATCCAATCAGTCCAATTCAATCCAATCCAATTAAAATTTAACTATTCAAATATTTAACACAATTCCATTATCATTATTTCCTAAGATTTTAAACCAAATGGTAAAATTATAAAAAAGTATAAGAAAAAAGTATAAAATATATTAAAGTGTTGAACAAAGAATTGAGAGAAATCTAAAGACAAATTTTATTATTTTGCATTTTACTTAATTCGACTGAAAAACTTTACTCAAAATGAATCATCTCCTTTTGATCTTCATGATTTCAATTCCAATATTGAGTGTTTCATGGGGGAAAGAGGTAAAAAGATTAGAAATATTCATGATCTAATGAGCAAATTTTGATTCATAAAATATTTGATTTTCTAATAAAATTATTAATTTAATTAATTGATTTTAAAAGTCTATAATGATAAAAACTAATTTATAAGACATTTCATTCATCAATTACACATTGAATAAATTAAAGCTTATTATAGGAATTAACTAAAGAAGAAATTGATGATGCCGTGATGGTAAATGAATTATCCGTTAAATTTAAATCACACTTTATAATTTTAATTTATTGTAATGCATGGTTTAATTGTTTTTAAAACACATTTTGATTAAGATAATTTTGCATAATTGTTATTTATTTACTAGTTATTTACTTATTCTTTAATCATTTTAATTTACATTTAAGGTTGAACTTCAACTGAGTAAAATGAGATCGTTATTTAAAAAAATGGTAAAATTTTAATACTGACTTACACGGACGCAATTATTTATTTTATTCGTTAAATGTAGATTTTAAAACATTACAATTACAGGATAAAGATTTTGAAATCAAATTGAACAAATTCACAGCAAGACTGGTAATTTATTCAAATTAAACAATTAATAATATGAAGTATATAGGACTTACCGTTCAATTAGTACCCCCGGAGTATTATTTAAAATCTCTCCTTGGACCCCCTGCCATTATTTGAGCCAGGGCATTATTTGAGCATAGGAAATTAGTGTAAAAAATTGGAAAAAACCTATTCAACACCCCGGCTACTATTTGAGCACCGGACATTATTTGAGTTTTTATGTTAATAGCTTTTAATAACTTATTAACGTCAAACAAGAGCATTTAACATCATTTTCATAAAATTGTGCAAATTAGGAGGAGAGATTTAGAATCGTTCAAAACAGGATGGATGATATGAAAAACGCAATTGTTTCAAACGACACACAGAATTTTGATTCAATCAATACGAAAATAAGTGAGATGGAAAAAATTCAAAAGGAATTGTCAACCAAGTCGAGCTCTTGTCTGGAAATGATGAAATCTCTCAACGAATCAATGAAGACTCAAATTGAGGAGGGGAAAAATATTCTCAAAGTTATCAACCAAATCCCTGAACAGTTGGAAAATATTAATAATTAGGGATTTCGTTCTTTTATATTATATTATATATTATATATATATATTATATTTTATTTTATTTTATACTAAGTATATTAATTTAATAATGTAAAATCACCATGAGTATCATCTACTGCGTAATAAATAATTTGAATTTCCAATTGGAACCAAACAAATATTCTTGCTCAAAAATGTTGGTTGATAAGAAAATTGATAGTGAAGATCAAAGTTGAGTTGGAATTTCTTCGAACATTTAATTTCATCATTTTGCACAGCTTTAACTTCTCTGAATATTATATTATATAATAATATATTATCTTATATATCTATATACTATCATATATTCTACACTATTTATCTTATATACTCATCACTTCTCCGCATAAATTTAATAATTTAGAATTTTTCTTAATTTTTCAAATGAATCATTAAATCATTAAACTCTATACAGTTAAAAACGTATTTATTTTAGTATTTACATATTTAAAAATAATTTACAATTAAAAACAATGTTTTGCAGAGTCTTAATTCTGATCTTAATTGTGGCGTTGGCATCTCAATGGTAGCGTTAATATGACCTTTCCTTTTGCAATTGTAACAACCGCAGGTCTTACCTTGTAGCGTACCTGTACCTAACCTGTAACATTGCTTGTTCGACCCGGGCTCGAGTTTGCATCTGCAGCATCTGCCTGAGCGCTCTATTTCTTCCTCGAGGTAGTAGGGCGGGGCGTTGGCGACGTCCAGGCCTTGTTAGTGCCACTCGTGGGATTCTTGGACGTATTCGTGCGGCTAGTCGTCACCGTCGTCGTGGCCCGGGTTAGGAAGTGAGACCGCGAACAACGCAAACGTCCCAACCAAAACTCCGATTACAATCCCCCGCATGCTGAAAACAAAAAGATTCGAAAAAATCAACGTTTTGTATTTATTCATAATTATTCTTAGTTATTATTTTAATTATTCTTAGATATTATTTAATTATAATTTATTATCATTTTATTTATTACATATATATTTATGCAATTATTTCTTTTAAATAAATGATTATTGTTTGTTAGTTAAAAGATTATTAGCTATTAGATCAAATTAGTAAGTTAATGTCTAATTGTTAAAGGTAATTGGTAAGTTAATGGGGATTTTAGGTTAGATTATTATATTTTAAAAATTCTACTCGCCTTAAGTGAGAAAATTATTAGTGAAATGTTTTAAAAGACAGTCGGAAGTCTTTATATAGGGGACTTGCATAATTGTTGGTGTTGATGACGTGACTTGTCAACATGTTTGTTTAATTTTTTATTTTTAACCTCACTTTAATATTTTATGGATCTGACATTTTGTTACTAAGCTAAACATGTTTAGCATAGAAATGATTCTAAGAAACCCCAATCCCCAATTAGAGTTAGAATACCAAAAATTATTATTCATAAATTAGAATAATATAATTATTTAATCATCATTCAATATATTTAAATAATCATTAATCATGAATAATTAAATCATTTTTTAGTAGTTCAATTGAGTCAATAAAATCTTGAATAATACACACATTTAAAATTTAATAATTCAAGATGTAGAAATTACAAATGGAAAATGCTCAAATATAATCTTATTACTTAAGTACTTTTTATAGCGCATTTTATTGCAAAGTCAATACAAATATCAAATCAATTACTAACATGTATGTATGATCTGTGTATGGATGAACGTATTTCAATTACCGTAAAAATTCAATTATTACCCCCGGATATTATTTAAAATCTCGCCTTGGACCCCCTGCCATTATTTGAGCCAATGCATTATTTGAGCATAGTGTAAAAAATTTTAAAAACCACGTTTAACACCCAGCTACTATTTGAGCCCGGAAACTATTTGAGCACCGGGCATTATTTGAGTTTTTACGGTACTTTTATAAGTACCTACTCGCCTATGATGTCTAAGAAGAATGTTTTTATATGGAAGGAAATAATGGCTTTTGGATTTTCATCTGGTAGCAAATGGGTTTTTGAGTCTCAAAGAAGTTTGGGATATTTATTGGGTTCTTTATTGTAAGTTATAAGGGCCGTTGCGGGTCATGGTGCCCTGGAGTTTCCTCTCATAATGCCCTTGTAATGTGTTTGTCAGGGGTGAACAAAGCCCGTGTGTGTGTGTCGTCTGCGTGGTAAATGAAAGGAGTTCAATAAATTACATGGGATTTGGCGGATGTCTCAAGTAGTCCACCAGATGCGAACAATCCACATACATTTACACAGCCTTTCTCTCCGGCTTCAGCCATCCCGGGTTGTAATCTGCTTAGCTACAGTAAAATCCGGATATATTCAACAGAGTTAAATCCGCTTATATTCAATACAGTGAAATCCAGTTTTATTCAAATCGCTACATGTGAAATATTTCTTTAATTATAAGCGAAATTGACTATATCCGCAAGCTTTTAAATACATTTGTAAGTATATTTATATGCAGGATCCAAAATATATCTTAATTGTACCGGGCAATTTACTATGATCGACGTGACTATAACTGGATTTCACTGTATATGGAATCTTATAGTGAATCCTGTGTTGAAGACTATGTGGAGAAATGCATGATGAAATGTATATAACTGCATGGAGAATATTGGAGAAATGTGGAAAACCCTATGGAAGTGAATGGAAGTCTGAAAGTGTATGTAAGTGTAGGGAAGAAGTAGTAGAATTGTGAGTAAAAGTGTATGCCGTGGCCGTGTGTAGGAATCCGGGTAAGGAGGCCTGCGCGGGTGATTGTGGGACTGCAGCTAAAAATATCGATTGTCCTCCGAGGTTGCCCGGGGATTCCAAGATGGAGCGTCTCCTCCTCCTCGTCTTCCTCGTCCCGGCCTTCGCCCTCAACGACATTTCCCCAGACAAGGGGATTTCTAAGCAACAGTAAGGAACCCAAGGAATGAAAAGGATTTTATATTAATTCCTTGCTTGATCTTCCAGGTTGGAGAATTGGGCGGCGAAGTTCGCAGGGCCGCTTTTTGAATTCGGACGATCCGTCACCAAATACACCGAAATACAAGGAGTGAGAATTTTTTAAATATTAGATTTTAGATTAAAAGTTTAAATTATAAATTTAATGGGTATTTGGGTACTTTAAAGTATTTTTGCTTATTTAATTACTCTTAGATGAGTTGAGATTTAATGGGAGTTTACATTGTTCATTGTATTTTTTTAAAATTAAAAACCGCCAAGTTTCATTTTTTATTGATTTAACCCGCTGCTGGGAATTTATGTATTGATTAAATAAACGATTATTTTGTTACAGAGATTTCAACAGAGCGACTCGACAGTTGAGCGAATTAAACTCGAGAGTCTCGTAAAGGATTTTTCGAATGAAATCCATACAAATTTTAAGGAGAAAGTTGAAGCAATTCGTGTAAGTCTTCCTATACATTTTTATTCAATTTTTTAAATTGTCAATGTTATTAATTAAATGTAGTTTGCAAAATTCTCATTTTATTAAATAAATTAACCAAACTAGGTGTATATTACCATATATTAAATATTTTTTATAAATTATTCAAAGTTAAAGTTATTTGAATATAGTTAGTTACATTTTAGTTATTTGGTTAAATAGTTAAATCAATTATTACGTCTTGCAGCGTTGAGTTTGCGTGTAATTGAATTAATTGATAAAGTGAATTTTTGTTTTTGTAGAAAATCTCTTCCTGGGCGGAGGAGAAGGCGCTTGAGTTTTACGAGAAGCCTCGGACGGAGAAGCCGAGCGAGGAGTACAAGAATGTGCGGGAGTTGAAGGATGCGGACGACGGGCTCGTCATGGACTACCATTTCGGGGCAAAGGTTAACACAAGCTACTCCGCCGTCCACGTACCAACGCCCATATGGGACAAAGGTAACTTCAAACTCTAAATTATTTAACCAACACTTCATTTATTTTACAACTTGATTTACATTAATACTTAATTTATTTAATTTAACCGCTTTCATGGTTTAAGCTCAATACATTTCTTAATACTTACTCTATCCATTTAATTAAACAAGTTTACTTATAAAAATTAACTAAAAACTTTGACACTCTACTTAAATACTTTACTTTAATAATTTTATTAAATTAAGCCCTTTGATTAATATTTCATGTTTTTTAGATCCAACAATCTTAGAAGGCGTGGGTTGGAGTTCGAACATGGACGACATTTTCAAATCCAATTACAACTCAAATCCTTCACTCCAATGGCAATATTTTGGCTCGGCAACGGGGTTCTTAAGACAATATCCAGGTAGAAATACATCTCACATTTAACTCACATTTAACGTGTTAATGAAACTGCGGGAATTTTAAATTTTCACTTTTATTTAGTATTTAAATCTTATTGAAGATTTAAAAATGTCTTATTTTCTTCTTAGCCATGAAATGGCCAAATGACAATTCCAAGAAGAGCAGCCCTGACTTGTACGATGCGCGTATGCGCCCCTGGTACGTCAGTTCGGCAAATTCTCCTAAGAACATGGTCATCCTCCATGACACTTCCGGCTCCATGACCGGCCTAAGACGAGAAATCGCCAAACACGTGGTTTACACCATTTTAGAAACACTCACGGAAAACGACTACGTGAACGTTTTTAATTTCTCTGACGAAACCACGCCGGTCGTCCCGTGCTTCAACGGCCTCGTCCAAGTAATAACATTTATTATTCAAAACACAATTTCAAATTCTCCCACAAATACTCCAATTTCTTCCAAATCCACATTTTCCAGAAATGCATTTGTGGAAAATGACCAAATTTCAAAAGCTCCCGCAAACGGCTCAATCTTTTTTGCAATTGGCTCAATTTGCCCTTCCACTCAATCTAAAATGCTATAAACATTATCATATCAAAAAATGAGATCATATTCAAAATGCTACTTATTTTGGTGCGGTATCTTATAATTGGCAATTTTCTATGCGGGAAATTTAAAATTCGCTAACTATATCTAATGATATTATTTAAATGAATAAGTTAATGTGGAGTAAAACATTGGGAGTTTTAAAACAAATTGAATAATACAATTACAATTTTTGTTTGAAACAAAATGTAAAAGTTTTCAATTTTTAAAGGCAAACTTGGAAAATGTTCGAGAATTCAAAATTGGATTGGAACAAGACCGAACTTCAGGAATTGCCAATTTCTCCGCTGCACTCAATTTGGCTTTTGATATTCTAGAAAAGGTAAAAGCAAATTTATGAAAATAAATCAAAATAAGCATCAATATAAGATCATTATAAACAAGAATAATCATTATTACATTACATAAGAAAAGAGAGTAGAAGTGATCAATCTACAAATAACTATTTAAATAAATAATAATAAAATATATAATAACATTAAATGGACTTTCGTTTTGAATAATTCCAGAGCTTCCAAGAGAACGATTCCTCCTCTTGCAATCAAGCCATCATGTTGATCACCGACGGAGCTCCTTATTACTTCGAAGAAATATTCCGTTTAAGGCAAAATCCAATGCACCATGTGAGAATATTCACTTATTTGATTGGACGAGAAGTGACAGATTTGCGGGAAATCAAATGGATGGCTTGTTTCAATAAAGGTCAATAGGAAAATTTAATGAAAAAGAATCAATTTAATTAAATATTTCTATTTTTTCTATTTGATTATACAAGTTTACTTACTTTTTGGCAATTTTCTGTAAATACTGTGATCTGAACATTTCAGGCTATTACGTTCATGTGGCAACTTTGGGCGAAGTGCAAGAGAAAGTGGTAAAATATTTGCCAGTGATGTCAAGACCAATGGTGATGTTTCAAGCTCATGACATCACGTGGACTCCTGTCTATGCCGATATTGCTGTAAGGAATTGACATTTTTATATTTATTTAAAACTATTTTCAATTTCCTTATCTGTAAAATAAATGTAATTTATATTAAATAATTAAATTAAATGTAAGTATATTTTGCAATGTTAAAATTGTAGAGCAATAAGTATATTATGCTTAATATAAGTATTAGATTGGTATAATATACATATTTGCAATTAAATAATATTAAAATAATAAACTTTTGTTTAGCTAACAAAATAGCTAATAGAATATTTTAGAAATGTGAGCAATGAAAATATTTTATGTATGCAATGCCAAAAGTATGTAGTTTGTAAATGCGTAGATTTAAAAATAGAAAAATGTGTTTTTCATTTTTGTCTAGGCAAGATCACGACGCGAAATTTTTTGGAGGTTTAGACTAAAGCCAGAGGTACTCGCACTGTTTAGATGCTTTTATAGAATTTGCTTAATTTTACGGTGTGATTTGACTCTGCTGCTTTTTGCTTCACGTTTGAAACTCTTTGCTGTTTGCTTTAGAATTTTTAATTGCTAAATCCAACAATTTGAATATTTATACAAGATTTATTTATATTAATTTAAGTATTTTTAATCGAATGAAAAGCATTAAACAAAATGTCTTTTTTATTGATTCACCCAATTTTCCATTTACTAATAAACTATTCTTTCCCTTTGTGTGAATGTGCGTGAAAACAGGAAATCGTTGAGTCTGATTGGATTTGGGAAGATAAAAACCGGAAATGGCAGCGGGAACGGAGCGAACGGTACAAGCAATTTTTAAAAATGTGGGCTAATGAATCTGGCGGGAGACTTGATTTCGCCGACGAGGATAAATCAGGCGAAGAAATGCGAATCAACATTTCCAAAACCAAAGTTCAATCTTTCCTTGACACTGGAATGGTGGACGCGACGGAATACAAACTGAGGAAAAAATTTGCTGATGAAGAGAGAATTCGAAGAGTGAGTTTGAACCCTAAATCCTGCCTTAGTACAAGGTCAACGAGAAATGGGTTACTCTTATACGTATTAAAAGCGTCTAAGAAATCATAAACGTTATTTTTATGTCGCTCCCTTTAGTATTTACTAACATATGGGGCATAGCTGAATTGTTTGTATACCCACTTCTCGTTATGGCTGTATACTTATTTAATACTGAAACAAAACCCCACTTACTTGCAAACCTAAAATGCTTTTAACTATATCCAGCGAAAACTTTACATGAAAAGAATTAAATCTGATTCACGTTCAGATAAATTTGAAAAAATATATAAAATAATTATTTAATTTGAATATTAATAATTTATTAAAAAATTAAAGTTAATTTATTGAAATGAATAATTAATTTAATGTTCAAATTTTTCTAGCATTTTTGAAACTTCAATTTTTTCACGTGACATTTGTAAATGTTATAAGTTTTTGCCCAGGATTTCTAAAACTATAATTTAAAAACTAAACATTTTTTAAAATTAATTATGTTTTATAAAGGCAACAATAGGACATTGGGGTCCTGACAGGAAATTTCGTTTCGTCATTTCCGCCTCGCTTCCCGTGTTCGACCAGAGAAACTCCACCATCAATTCCGTAAGATTAAAAGCCAATTGACTAAAAGCTCAATTTAATCAATTCCAAAATCCAAAGATTATACTTATTTTTATAATTTCTTTGTCATCATCCATATATTTGTTGTTCTTCAGGAGGAATTTATTGCTCATATATAAATATTATAAAGATGTAAACTAAAAAAATCATGTGTTTATATTTATCATTACATTGTTAATTGTTATTAAATTACAATTGATATTTAAATGTAAACCTTCCTATTAAACTACAATTAATTAAATTAATGTAATATTTATACATGCAATTGAAATATTAGGAATATTTATAGGAAACTTTGAATTACATAATAGTTTCTGAATGAATACGTTGTAACTCTATTTGTGTGTACTTATTATGTATGTAAAACCATATGCTCAGCCAATTTAAATAATTTGAAGCCATTTAAAAACATTATTTAAAAATATACAAATTTTTGATTTCGTGGTTAAAAAATCTGAACTTGACGGTTAAAAAACTTTTCAAAAGTATAAATGATTATATAATTTGAAAATATCTTGGCGTTTTTACATACATAATGCACACATTGTGGTTGCTTCTTCTTCCTAGTCACGTGGTCGTCAGTCACTGCTTATTTCCATTTTGTTCTTTTGCCTGAACAGAAAAGAATCTTTAACGAATCACTGCAAAGTTGGGTCGAGCTTACTAAAGAGGTTAAGTTTCTTTACCGCTTTCGGTGTTTTAATTAATTAATTTTATTATTTATTTTTAATTAATTAATTAGTCCGTTATTTAATCGTATTCATTGGACCGTTTAAAAAGTATTGTAAATAAAATTGTGATTTGGTAATCGTACATGTAATTAATTAGCTTAGACTTAATTGTAACTAAAAACTCGTTCGTTGTTCTTTGGACGTGATTAACCAATTGTAATTTACCGTATCTTTCTCGTAGAACTCCACATCTAACGTTTCTCCTCCAACGTACATTTTCTTTCTTGATTAACTCTTAACTGTAGCGTGAAGCAGCGTGGACGAACGGGGATTTTCAATTTTTGTAATTTGTAGGAAAGGATAGCGAATTTCCTTGGCGTGGCCGGAACGGACATTCCCATTGAAGACTTGAAGCGAATGGCGTCTCCTTTTAAGCTCGGCGTCCATGGGTATTCATTCATTGTGACCAACAATGGATACATCGTTTATCATCCGGAGTGGCGCCCATTGGTAAATTTCAAAATTAAATTTACCAAATAAAACATTTAATTTACATTTAATGTTAATAATAGTTTAATGTTTTATAAAAACCTAAAAACTTTCTATTTAGCATATTTTATTTTATTAATAGAATTATTAGCGTCTAAAATAATAGACGAATTAAATCTGAGATCATTTTAAATATTTCCAATTAAAAGTAATTAAATTTTTTAGCATCGAAACGACATGATGAAGACGAATTACAATGTTGTTGACTTGTCTGAAGTTGAGCTCGTGGATAATGACAAAACATGGAGGAACAACGATTCGCATCTTTTAGAGGTTCACACTTTATTTATTATTAAGACAAAAGACTTTTTATCCTTAAAAATATATTAATTATAATAATTATATTAACTACTTTTTCTATATCATAACAGATGCGTCGGGACATGATTGATCAAGAACACAATTTCAAAACTCTTCGTGTCCGAATACCCATGGATGACTTTGTAATAATTCTTTAAATTAACTTCAAAAATTAATTGTCAATTTTTAAATTATCAAATAAAAGAACAATATTTAATTTTAAATTGATTAAATTTTCAATTAAAAATTAAATTAAATCTTTTGGTTAAATGTAGAAACGTGTGAGCATTCGCGATCGTCGTTACGAATACATGAAGATTGAGAACACGCCTTACTCCCTCGGAGTTTCCTCATTGAAGGAAATCAACGCGTTCCACGGGATCATTGACATTTTCCGTTTGTACCGCGACCACGGCCTCAATGCCACGACCTTCTTCGACAAGGGGAAGAAGCGTAACTGGAAGTTGAATCCCGACTGGTCCTACTGCGACTACATCAGGGAATCAGAAGAGACGAAGGCAAAGCGAGGCGGCGTCCGTCCGTCAAAGGAAGATTTGCTTCTACATTTCCTCACGAGGATTCAAAGCTCGAACTCTGGATGGGCCTGGAGAAACACAGGATATGGTGTGAAGCCCAGGCATAACCGTGTGCTCGAAGGAGACATTTACACATGTAATTTTTATTATATATTTGATTTATAATGTTTATTCTGTGATAAATATTTTAAAAATTATAATGCAAAAAATTTATAATTTGCTAAATCAAAAAATAATCCAAATTATTAATTAAATGCAAGTTTTAGTTTTACAGAGGCAAAGTAGAGCGAAATATTGTTTCACGCAGTATTTAGTCAAACGCTGAATTTAATATTAACTTTATAAAACTTTCTTAGTTAACTTTATATTTTTTGATAAAACGAGAAAATAATTTTTTAGAAATTTTTGACCTTGAAACTTTTTTGAAAGTCTTGTAAATTTTGTAAATAGTTTGAGTTTAGTTATTTATTTTAAATTATTCGTAGTACATTTGGTAAATTTTGAATTAATTATTTTTGCACTTAATTTCTAATAATTAAAAGGCTCTCGAATCGACGACGGTGATGATGAGAGCGTAGAAGTTGTTGATGAAAATGACGAGGATTCGCGCGCTTCGACAACCCAAGAACCATCGCTTTTGTCAGGCTCTTTAGAATTTTCAGACGAGTTTCGAAATTCCTCGTCGAACTCGTCCGAGTCCTCGGGTAAAGGGGCGGCATACCAGTACATGGCAGACGAGGGCGTCGCTCCGGACAAATCCGCCTCTTTTGAGTCATTTGAACCTCAGCCATGGGAATTTACCATGCAAGATGCTCAATTGTTGAATTGTATAGAAGGTGAACTTCAAAATTCCCTCAGTTCAACTAAAAAGTCTTCTCATGTTTTAGCGTGTTGTTCTCTCGTCGAATTCTTCATTGTTCCCATTTCTCATCTTATTCGCTTTATCGTAACAAAAGCTTTTGCTTAACTAACATTAACTTATGGCTAATTTTCTTTTCTTTTGTGTGATTAAATATTATAAACATTGTAATTTCAAAAAATTACAAGATTAATTATGCAATTAATTTAAT
>VJMY01001422.1:0-13023 GCA_009869795.1 Neelides sp. FZ-2019 | reverse complement strand
ATAAAATAGTTTCAAAACTAGATAATGTAAGACTTAGGAGACGTGTTATTTAAAAGAGTATATGCTCCGCCCACAATCCACTGTGACTAACAAAAACACTGTTAACACATCAATTAGATAATAAGAAATCAATTAGCCATATAATGAGCTAAAGTGAGACTTTGCGTTAAAATGACAAGTGATTAATTAATTAAAATTATAAATTATAACGATTAGGGTTAATTAATAAGCTTATTAACTAGTGGACTTACCTTCTTTCTTGACGATTTGGTTGACTCCTGTGAAGAATCCTCTCAATTGTGGTTTTTCATATCGGGAGTCGTGAATGAATTTGGTCTTGATTGTCCCGGTGAACGGAACGATGAAAATTCCCTCTGCCAAGCCCGAGAACAAGGAACAATAGAAGGATTCGTACAAAGACAAATGTGTCAATCCTGAAGCCTTCTTGTATTGAAGTTCGAAGGTTTCGTAAACGCCCAACCTTTTAATCCAATCATACAAATTTATTTTTCTATTAATTGTTAATCAAATTAAATAGATTTAAATAGAATAAGTTTTAAAAAAATAACTCTCTAGTACTCTATTAGCTAGTAAAAGTTCCCGGTTGAAAAATCGAAATATTTAATTAGCTTGATTATTTAGTTATTTATCGAGTGGCAAATTAAAAAGTGAAAAGTTTGAAAAAAGTTTGAAATTGGCGAACTTTCTAACCTTATGAGAGTTTTTGGCACGGCGAGCATGTAGAAAATGGTGGATCCTCTGTAATAGCCCGTGTTGTAGCGACCAAACTGTTGTTGTTCCAAATGAGCTTTCTTAAAACAGTCAAACGCCCCGGTGAACTTTCGCTTCTTGGCAATGTCGTCCAATTGTAGTTGAACTTTGACATACTCGACCGGGTAGAACAACGTGACTTGACACAATGCCGTGAGACTTCCTTAATAAATGTACTTGTAAATTAGATACGTTTAAGCACAAAATCGCAATTAAATTAGAATAAATCGAGGAATGAAAATTGTATTTTGCAAATGCTGATACCTGCGATGATTTTTTTCAAGTTCGAATGCGGCGGCGGGTTCTCGGACGAAGGTTCTCTGAATTTTTGAGTTTGATATCCAAGTTCGTCATCTTTGAACAAATCGTTCGTGAGAAGCTCGGGGTCAAGTTTGGAAATGAATCGCTCCATTATTCACAAAAATATCCATTCAGAAATCCAAATCTTTCTTTTACAATCTTTTAACTCAAATGTGGGAAAATTTTAATTCGTTACCTAATTAATTTCATAGTGACGAGTTATTTGGGATTTTAAATGAGAATATTTCATTTTTATTGCTGTTTGAAAACATCAAAAGTCAAAAATTTAGTTAATTTGAAGTTTTGAATTCACTTAATTGTTAATTAGAGCAGTCTAATGTAATTACAGTTTTTTGTAATGTAAAGTATTATTTTTAGTAATAAAATTATAAATTACAATTGAGTTATGTCAAATTTAACGTTTTTTTTCGTTTCTTTGTATTGTCGATGTAAACTGACATTTTTCTTCCTATTAATTTTCCTTCCGGTTGAAACTCCAAACATTTGAGATTCCGCAATTTGCGAAGACTTGAAATTAATGTTTTTCCCCATTGGGGTAATTGGGATTTTAGTCTCATTTTTCTTTGTTTTGTCACTTTCACTGGTTGACGTGATTGATACAGTTTCATTAGTTTTGTCACTTTAGCTTGTTGTTATTCCAGTTTCGCTTGTTCCTGTTTCAATTGTTTCATTTTCGTCCGTTTCCACACTTTTTCCACTTTCTCGCGCTTGCGCAATTTCGCGCTTTTTCGCACTTTAGCGAGTTTCCGCACAAGTTTTCCAGATGATTCTATTGTTGGTTTCTCTTGATACGAACGTGAATTTGAAGAACCTGATCAACTTGTCGAAGAACCCATGGAAGAAGTTGAAGAAATCGACAAAGAGCTTGCCGAAGAACTTGAACGAACTCGTTTCGTATAATACGGATCAAAAGAAGAAGAGCTTTCCGCAATGTACGTCCAAGCATCCCTGAAAATATTCTTTTTGGTGAATGGAGAGTCGTCGAATGGCGATCCAAGAATCCTCATGCAGGCCAGTATCAAGAACAACGCTGAACAGCGAATGAAATTGAATACAAACGAACCGTGGTGTTGGCCGAAGAGGATGGCCAACGTAAGCATCACTTCGATCAGCACAGGGAAAAGAAGAGACAAAAAGCTTAAATACCACATCCATTTCTTTTGCTAATAAAACAAAATTGATCAAATTTAATCTAAATTCCTATTAATCAATTTCAATTAGGTATATTTATTTACCTAATTATTTTCTATATTTTAATTACGCGTTTAAAAGCCAAAATGTTTAAACGTAACCGACGATTGCAGAAGCATCAAGGAAAACGTCATTCAATGTTTTAATTTAGTATAATTAAAATAAATGAGTAATTAAATTACATTTTGAAAAATTCAGTTGGGCTTAGGTTGTAAAATTAAAATTGTGAAATAGTAGTTAATAAATTAAAACCTCTTAAATTTGTGAATAAAAATGCACATTCTTGAGATGCTTGAGCGAATTGAGCCAAAGTCATTTCCGCCTTGACCTTCTCATTGGATTTTTCAATGACTCCCTTGCAGATCAAATTGGGAATTGCGAGATTCACCATGCAAAAGATCACAATGGACACGTGAACCTAAAAAGCATAAGCAGAATAGAACTATTGTTAATTATCATTTACATAAACAATTGGTATGATTAAGCAAAATTATTCTACTAATTACAGGTTAACTGGTTAGTTATTCATTTACAATATAAATAATATAAAATGCAGACCAGAATCCCAAAAGGCGCTGCGTTTTTAGAAAAAGTTTAAACTTTAATGCAAGGACAACAAATACAATTCCCTTCCATCGACATAATAAAACTAAAGATTTAGCTTCAATTCACAATTTCAATAAATATTTCATTATGAATTCAACAATTGAATGTGAATTGCATTGGAAATTTTATACAATAAAATAATCGTTTTTACTATTTATTTGATTCTTTCTATGCGGATTTGATAAATATAACAAAATTTTAAATAAATCATTACTTTCATTATAATTACAATAATACAATTTTAAATGTTAAATTCAAAAATTACAAATATTGCATATAAAGCATAAACATCAATTTACATATTAACCACAATACTTACTACTGCATGAAATACACACAGAAAGCATTCTTCATAGGAATATAATATAAATAGAATAAATGTGTAGTGTACTTGAAATTCATAATGAATGTGTATGGATACTATACTTGTAATTATAATTTGAAATTTTGAGCAAAAAATGTTCCTAAATAGGCAAAGGCGTTTCCCGTATCTTCCTCAGCTCGAAATAAAAAAATCTTATGAATCTCACATAGTAAAATAACAAATAAATCGTCTTATGATGATACCAAAACTTAATAAAAAGTTTTTGGTTCAATTGCAAAGGAGACTTGTAAGGTAGGAAGGGAGGATTTAAATTTTTAAATCAACTAATGCAAAACTCATTGCGAATTTCGTTTGACTATGTATATGCAAAATATACTATAGTGAATAATGAATGATGAATTTGGAATGTGAGATGAAGAATTGGTAAATTGAGGCAGAGATTCTCAAACGCCCACATACGAAATTAGACAACAAGACCAAGTTGAGCATTTTAATTATTTACGAGTCTTTCTCGAGCACTCGGACGCGTTGGAATATAAATTTCATTACCCTTGTCTTTTCTTTGTTTACTAATTTTCAAAATGATTCCGCGAAATCCGCTTTTCAACTTTGACCTCAAATTCTTTATTTTCTTGACGGTGGTTGGACTCGTGTCAACTGGCATCTCAGCTTTCATTTTTTACCCAACGTGAAAATTTATATATTTTTAAAAAAATTTCTTAAAATGGATTTGAATAAGATTAGTTTAAATTGAATTTAACTTAATTAGATCATCTCTAAAGTTTAAATTACTCTTACATTAAAATCTTAAGTTAAATTGTTAAATAAATAATTATATTTTTTCAATTAGTTTTTTAATTGATCATTTATACAAACTAGAAAATGTCATATATTATTCAATATAAAAATTATAAATTAATTTAAATTTAAAACTTTGATTTATAAGAATTGGAGGCGCAGTGGCTGCGGTGATTTTCCTCATTTTAATCGTCCTTTTCTTTTTCCTTCTTGTCGCTATTTTCTACAAAACTTGTAATTTAAATTAATTTATTAAATTAATCTATTTATTTAATTGATTGAAATGTTCATAAAAACTCTTATTAATGGCAAGCAAAATATCATTATTTTAAATTGAACTGACAATGAGCATTTTAATTGAGTTTAATTAGAGTTGCATGAATATTTAAATTATCTTTCAATTTTCATCTAGTTTCCAAATACGATGAGCGGAATGTTCGACCAATCATTCACAATATTATTCATAATCCTGAGTCCCTTCATGAAGGTCATTTGAAATAATTAAATTAGTTAAAATTAATAAACTAACTACACGATTAGTAAATAAATAATTGATAAATATTTATTTTATTTAATAGTTTAAATATTATTTTAGCTCACGTGCGGCCTCTTTCTCCCATCAGGACAACGTCGCCACAAGGAGAAATACTTTATAAATACTAAATGCCATTTTTATTTACCAACTTGAAATGAAATAAAATTATGAATTTAGAATTTTTAAATTCCTAATTCAATCTAAATTATAAGAACAGCAAATATAGATTTTCAACTGGCTTTATTCGTAACACGAATTTCGTCTTTGTATAAAGGCAATTTTTAACAAATATTTTACTTAATTAACCTAAAATGTTTTGCAAAAATTAAATTCTACTATTTTTCATTTTTTAATGAACTCAATTATCAATTTTTACATTTTAAAAATAAATTTAGTTAACTCCACGATGAATTTCCAAAGTTATGATTCATATAGTCTAAAGTTCAAATTATTTAAAGTCATTCGGAGTTTGTGAGATACATTTGGTTAAGGAAATAAGATATTCTTCAAAGTATGATAATGTTGATTTATTCTCAAAATACGTTCAATTTTATTCTCGCTTTCTCAATTCATTTGTACCAATAAATGAGGAATTCGGAAAAGATATAAAAACAGAATATGGTGATATTCATGAAGTGTTCCTTTATAAAATAAAAGGAGCAATTCAGAAAAAATACTATACATGTAATTTTTCAAATTAGTAACAGGTTATTAGATACTTACTTTCACATGTAGTCTCTTCAAAATCATACATTACGTATCAGATGGTGTATAATAAATTAGAAATTTAGATATTTCATCATTGCCTTTTCTGGAAATTTATTTAATATTGTTGAGGATGAAAAATGGCTTAAAAAATTAAAAGAAATTAATAAAATGTCACTCAATAGTATAGACTACACTTTGCAGAATTCTTTAAATTATCCAGGAGATATCCATTTATTCATTCAATTTCCTTTTAAGATGAATTTGCTTCTCAAATACTGATTTTTAAAAATTTCATGAAACATTTACAAACAGCAGAAATATAAAAATGAATAAAATGTCAGATTTTGATTAATAAAGTAAAATAAACTTGCCAAGTACATTTTATTTTATAGATGAACGTAGGATGACTAATGTGTTGAAATCTCTTTTACCAAATACATCCTGATAAATACTATACATTATAATACAACAGCGTTTTGAACCAAAATACAAAAAGACATGTCAGTATTATCTGGAATTCTCAATTGTCGGTTAGATTTGAGAGTCAATTTATAAGGATTTTTGAATCTGGGATTTTTGAAATTTTTGAAATTGAAAAGTTTTACCAATTATTCTATTTACATTTTACTTATTAATAATTTCGACTATTATTTTTGCCATTGAAAACTTTGTATTTGAATATTTTGAAATATTCAAAGCTCGGCTGATTATGATGGTTGGGGTAGTATTTATATTAATACTTAATTGAGTTTAATCTAATCTTTGTTTTCATTGCAGACATATTAAAATACTTGTATTTATCTAAAAAAAATATACAAATGAATATGTGGAACAATACAGTAATTAAGTTTAAAATTTCGAAATTGAAATTTATTTCATTAAATCATATACATGTATTTATATAGAGTATCAATAATTAGTAATGTTTATTTAATTATCTTAAGTATCCATACATCACATATAAATTATATAATAAATATTACATTTAACGTTACATTTTGACATTTGTTATATTATAAAGTAGAGAGAGCAAACAATCGGTTTGCTCTAAAGTCTCCAAATACCCATAGAACTTTTCCAGGGTTGTTCATTGCGATCAAAAAGGCGATGTATGAAAATTCCAAGCCATCTGAAACTCCCAAGTTCCTAACTTTGGAATTTAAGTTTGTTTAACATTGAAATTTAATATTTGATAATTTTTATATCGTAAATCTAGGATCATTTAAAGTTTATAGCCATTAAGTGTGTTATTACATATTTGTAATCTTGAAAATGAGACTGAAGATAAAGAATTTTTCGACATGGCCCTTTAGATATTTTAATTAATTAGTTTGACTTCAAAATAGTTTCATCCATTTAACAATTTGTTAAAGTTAGTTGAATAGTCTATTAAAATCCTTGAGAATGTGGCACGAGGCGAGAAAACACGAGAAGAAGATCCGGGTCATGATCGTCGACTACCGAAGACGTGCCGAGCGACGACGAGAATTTTATGAAAAGTTCAAAGCGGATCCAAATCAATTCCTCCAAGTTCACGGACGTCCAATGAAAATTCACATGGATTCGCAAATCTCGGCAGCTGCAGAAAATTCAATGTTAATTATGTCTTAATTATCTTGGCAAATTCAAAATTTAATTAAACTGTATAAACATCATTAAGCATGTTTATTATTTAATTGATTTATATCAATTTACCATTAATAAACACTTAAATAATTTATTCCCCTTGTTCGCAAATAACTTTAATTGTAAATACTTTATCTGACTGTACCTTAGCGTAATACTACTACTGTATTATGACTAGCTAACTGAATTTTGTTTAAATAGGATGCCCTGGCAAGGAAATAAAGATAATTTGATTGACCGATTTGACGTCCGAGCTCACTTGGACATCATTCCTGAAGGAATTTCTGGAAATCCTGAGAAAGAAGAAGACCCCGAGTTGAATTACGAAAGATATCGGATTTTAATCCAAAATGAATTAACCGGCACTGGAGGTTTGTAAATTCACATTAGTAATTAAGTTAATTACAATTGTACTAATTTTGTTAATATCTAACCAAATACAATTGTTTAAATCTCAATAAGCTCACAATTTAAATGATTTTGAAGCTTTTGTCAAGTTAATAATGTTTTTATGAATCTTTTAGTGAGCGAAGACAAATTCTTACATCAAATTCACTTAGAAGAGCAATTCGGCGGAACTTCAATTAAGAACTCTGGCGAATATTCCACCGCGGCGGCCGCCAAGTCCAAAATGGCCAAAGCGGCCATTGGCTACAATTACGAGGACTCAAACACTTCCGGACTTTCTCTCTCAGGCGCAATTCCATCGGCAAAAACTTCAGATCCAAATTCCCAAAATCCCAATGAAGGCGAAGAGTCGGAAGAAGAACACGATTTCGGTAAAACCATAGAAAGAACTTTTTAAAATTTTAATGCTTCATTATAATTTAAATACTTGAAGCTGTTTAATATTACAGCAACCATAAAATATATAAACTGAAAATCAAATTAATATATTATTGTAATTCAATTCATCTGTTTAAAATTTGTTTATTAATTTTTATTAAAATCATTTATTTATATGAAATTAAAGTTTTCTTATGGTCTATTTTATTATTTGTTTATTTTTATCTGCTTAAATGTTTTTTAGTAAATTATTTTTCTTCTAATTAACTGTATTCAATGTGTTTGTTGTTTGTAGATCTTCTCGTCAGCTTCCCTGATTTGACCGTTGGACAAAAGGCCGAGTTGAACCAAAACGGCTTGAAATACGGACTCGGCCCAGGGGATTTCATGAAACATCTCAACGCAGACATCCAAGAGAAAGAAGACGCCCGAATTGCCAAAATCCACGAAGAGGAGAAACAGGCCATGAGCGGACGAAAGGCCAGAAGGGAAAGAAGAGCTTTCAAAGATCGAATCATCTCAAAAAAAGGATACGTCAGTCCGCCAAGGTAGTAATTTCCCTCTAATTGTAGTTACCTTCTAACTAGTTAAATTTTAACTGTAGTTAACTTTTAACTATTGTTAACTTGTAATTAATTGTAATTAAAATTGTAATTAACCTATATATTAATTTACTCTTTTTGAATTGTAGTTATGCAGCGAGAGACGAAGAAGAAGAGGAATTGTTGGAATTGGCTAAACGGTCGCTAAGCCGAAGTCATTCTCGATCTCGCTCGCCGTCGGCCGAGAAGATCACATACATCACGTCGTTTGGCGGCCAGGAAGACGTCGGCTTGAAAACTGAGAATTCCTCAATTGGACCTCAACAGCCCCTGCCTTTCTCCCCAGTCAAGAAAACTCCCACGAGTCTCCCGACAAGCTTCGCTAGGAAATCCCGTTCATCTTGGGCCGACGCAGCTCGTCGGACGCGTTTGAGGTCAAATTCCTTCGAAAGAAAGAAAACTTCAAAATCCCATTCTCGCTCACGTTCCCGCTCACGTTCAGAGTCTCGTTCGAAATCTCCATCGCGTTCGAGCTCAAGATCCAAATCAAATTATTCGAAATCCAAGAGCAAAAGCTCAAGTCATCATAAGAGAAAAACCCGGCGTTCTTCTTCCTCGTCAAGCTCAACGTCGAAATCGTCAAAGTCGAGGTCAAGATCCAGGTCAAGATCAAAGTCATCGACGTCAAGATCCCGTTCAAATTCGAGATCAAGACGGCGGCGAAATAAATATAAAAAACAAAGACGAAGTTCGTCAAGCTCCTCGTCTTCGAGGTCGCGGGGTTATAGACGGAATCGTAAGCGGAGTCGTCGAAGTCCGAGCGAAGAGCGACGAAGGAGAAGATCGAGTGAACGGAAGTCAAGGAGAAGCCGAAGTTCCTCAAGGGATCGTCAACGAACGCGACAGCGGAGGGACGAAGAGGAGAAGAAGCGAAGCAAAAAGGAAGACGAGAACGGGGATTCGCAAAAGGTCAAAGTTCCTTCGCCGCCGGTCAAGCGCTATTACACGAAGGCGCTCGAGAAGGAAATCCATTCAAGGGATTCACAATCTGACCATTCTGAAGACGAGTCGTGAGATTCTAATAATAATTTCAATCTTACATTAAAATCATCTTACATTAAAAATTAAAATTCAAACTATCTTTTAATTAATTATCAGATAATATTGTTTTAATTGTATCAATAAAATACAAGGTGTAATTATTAATTGTAATTATTCAATTGGAATTAATATTTTTAATTAAAAATCCATTTTTATTTTTAGATGGCCAAGAAAAGAGACGAAGGTTGATTTGAGTATTAAAACGAGTTTGATCGTTGCTCCGACCAAAGTCAGTAAGAATTTACTTCTTTTGGCCCAACAAATCTCAATTTTTAAACTTCACCTTCCAACAATCAGTCAATTTTTTCGCACTTTTGCTCACTTCATTTAACTTTAAAACTTTCCTTCTTCCACTAAATGGCGTCAAAGAACATCCAAATTTCATAAATCCTTTTAAACTTTACATTCCGTCCAACAACATCATATAGCTTATTTTAAATTCACAATTTAACACTTTTTAAATTGATTCAAATATGCTAGCTAATTGATATTTGAATAAATATTTGAGCTGATCATATTAAATAAATACATTTTCAAACTTGAAATTCGTTTACTTCATATTTTAAATTTTCAAATTAGGATTAATTCACTAAAGTAATGTTCAGATCCAAAGCTCAAAAACAATTTCTTTCAAATAATTCAAATTGAATTAATGTTCAATAATTTAAAATAAATACTTCTCTAATCATATGCATTAATTATCAGGTAGTCCATTGATTCCTGGCACTTTTTTGAAACACGAAGAAGTCTAATAGAAAATCTATTAAATCTATTCTCCTTTATGTCTAATACACTGATTTCATTGAATTATGAAATCAATTATAAATTAATGATTTAAGCATTTTTACAAAAGTTTAAGAAAGAAAACACCTTTTTCTAAAATAGCGTCAAAGATTTAATATTTAATACAGTAATTTCATAATTCGATGAAATCAGTGTAATAGACATAAACAACAGTACATACATTAAATAAATTTTTTGTTCGGCTTTATAATTTTTCATAAAAGTGACAAAAATTAATGGACTACCTGATATTTATAATTAATCGTTTTTAAATTCTCGAGAGATTTGTGGGATTGGAATAACAATTTTCTTTTTCAGAGCGGTCCAGTGGCTAGCACGAGCACGAAAAGCGACAAAGGAGAAAAACTCACCGGGGCCGAGCGACTGAAGCGGAAAATGCAACTGGCGCTCAACCGACAACTCAAAGTGGATAAAGAAGCCGAGAAATTACGAATTGAGAAACTCGAGGCTGAGAGGATCGAGAGGGAAGAAAGCTTAAGGGAACTCACCATCAAATACAGAAGGAGGTCATAATACTTAATAATTAAACCATTAATTAACTAATTCCAATTTAAATGATCTTAATAATCTAAAGCAATTTGAATAATTAATTCTTTATTAATTCTTTTTATTAATTATAATCCAAATTAACTAATTAATTTCAACGATAAAATTATTAAGTAAAAGTTAATGACTTATTTTATACACAGAGAACGAGAAAAACGTCACCGGGATCAAATCGACCGAAAGAGCGGATCTTCTGCTTCGTCACGTACGAGCTCGAGATCTCCGTCGCAATCCTCAGATGAATATTGAACCAATTAATAATATGGCCTCTGTATTTACCTTTAATGACCTTTATGATATATCTTAAATTGATGTTAAACACATGTTAACTTTTATTCTATTCTTATTTATTTAGATGTTATTAACGTTTAATATTGATACTTTTGTCCTTTTAACTTTTGTTCATTCCATTGAGAGTTCTTTTACCTGTAAAACCTAATTTGACTTCATTTGTTTATATTATTATATTATGAGAAAAATTAGTTGTTTAATTAGTGTTTTGCAGTTGAAATGTTTATATTGTTTAATTAAGTAATTCAACTTTAAATTCTTAAATGTGAATTATTTTGTTTAATGTGAAGAATTCTTATACCTAGTTACATAACTTTCTATATCAAATAAATTATTATTAATTATCTACTGTGAATTCCTAATTTTCTTTTAACAACTAAATGCCTCTTTTAAAATTAAACAAGATCTGTTGTATCATTCAAAAATAAACTGGCATTTAATAAACGACGTCAATTTGAATTTTAAAAACTTTGTATTTTTTAAATCCCTAAACGGCTCATATAAGTATCTTAATTTGTTCGCTTGAATTTTGTAATTTTATGATGAAATTTTTTGAGTTTGTATATATAAAATAATAAAACGGATTGATAACTATTTAGCAAATGAACATCGATGGAAATGAATGATTATAGGCATTGTTATATAAATTAACAATGAATTATGGCTTATTATATCCATTTAGATAAAATATTCACGATAAGTAATAACAAAAAACAAGTAAAAACAAATAAGTTGATAATTTATTTGGCAAAGAATAAATTAATTCGAATTCACATAGATTATCATAAAATCATATGTAGAGAATTATAAATACTTTAAGGAGACAATATAGTTTTGCATGTTGATTTGAACTTATCACGCAGTTGAAATGAGATCCTTATTTTTCATACAATTCGACGTAATTTCTCAACTGATGATTCAAAAGGTGTTGCATTTTGAATAGTTTCACTTTCATCTGAATCACACTCATCATCTTTTGCTTCGATTTTTAAATTTTTCATTAAATCTTGAACACCAAGATTAAGAATGTGGCTGAACAATTCTGTTGTCTTCAGTAAAACGAACATTTAATGACTTGCAATGAGATTCAAAGANTTAAGAATGTGCGCTGAACATCTAATTCTGTTGTCTTCAGTAAAACGAACATTTAATGACTTGCAATGAGATTCAAAGATTTCAAAAAAGTGTCATTATTCGTTGCATTGTCAGTTACGACTACGCATTTAACTTTATTCATAGATTTCTCAAAGCCCCCTTGTCCATATACGAGTCCTAATGTAAGGTTTGGATGGGTCCTTAAGACCCTGGAGAGGCCCTCAGGGGCTCTGGGTAACGATAGTGTTTGCCTTAAACTACTTAGCATTTATTTCATTATTACTATATTTTCACAAGTAAAGTGTAAACTTTAAAAAAAATACAAAATTTGAATTTTTTTCCATTGTATAAGCATTTTAAAATACATGAACTTATAATAGATTATAGTGCATTGTTTAGATTAGTATAACATTGTTAGAATGTTGTTTACAATAAAGTTTACAATACTTATACATCCATTAAATAAATGATATTAAGTACTGTGAACTCAGCCAAACCTCAGACGATGACAAAATCGACTTGTTTGTTACTAGGCCTAATTTAACTAATTAATTATTATTGTGAAAATCAAAAAAAGAACTTTTCAATTCACACTAAGAATTTTTTGATTTTCACAATAATAATAATTAATTAGTTAAATTCAAGGTTAGGAATTTAAATATATCATGTATAAATATTTTAATTTACTTTAGCGATTATTTGAAAAAGCATTTTGTATTTAAAACACATTTTTAATCTAGAAATGTATTTAAATAATTTGTATTTCAATACTTTAGCGCAACTCCATTTATTCTTCAACCCATCATTTTTATTTCTAACATTTCAATACAACTTGAAACTCAATCAATCAAAAGGCCATAGGCCTAGTAACAAACAAATCGATTTTGTCACCGCCTGAGGTTTGGTTGTGTTCACAGTACAAGCCTAAAATTGAAATATATTATCGAAAAATTAGTAAATAATTAGGCATATTAAAA
>VJMY01001421.1:0-13033 GCA_009869795.1 Neelides sp. FZ-2019 | reverse complement strand
TATAATTAAAACTTACAATAAGAATTGAGGAATATTGGCTTTCGAATACCTCTCCTCGATATTCGAAAGCCAATAGTCTCAAATAGATAAATTCGCTTGAATTTATACAAAAAGTTTCATCATCTTATTAACATAAAATTAAATATGTATAATGTCGTCTTTATCCGCTTTGTATGCTAGATATGACTTTCAACACTTGCCAGACATTTGATTGTGTATAATTCTATGATCATGCATTAATTAGAATTACAAATGTTTTAATATTGTAGATTATGATTGATTTTCAATTGTTTAAAATTTTCAAGGTTATTGAGCTTTTTTGACGTTTTTTTGGTTCATTCATATAAAATGCAAATTCCATTGGAATTTTGATTATCGATGAAGTCTCTTATAGGTATTGGCAATTTATTTTAGGTATGTGTAATGTCTATACATAAATAGAAATGATCAATTTGATTTTGACGTAGATAAGTAATACTAAATGTAAGTATGTATATTACAATATTACCTAATTATATATTTTAAACTATTTACTTACTGTGTACAATGTCAAGGCGCAATGGCAAACAGTTAACTATCATTTTTAATTGAATATTTGATGAAAATGATTGCAAAATGTTAGTTAAATTCACTCAAATGTTTATTTTAATGACATTCACGCATACAATGTTCAACAAAACTCAATTTTGCCATTACAAATCTTAATTTATTAGTTAGAGTTTCTAAAACTCGGATTGTAACTAAAAAATAAACGAGTAGGAAATACTGCTGTCTGTAATTGAGGTAAGCAAAGTTATTTGTTTCTTTTACGCCTTGGCATCCTCAGCTGCTGGAGCCTCGGCAGCCGGAGCTGGTGGAGCTGCAGCAGCCACGGGCACAGCCGCTGAGCGACTTCCCGCCTCGACTGAATGGATTTGAGGAAAACTGTAAATCCCCGCTCCGTTCCCAACAAACTCAGAAAGCGGCCCAGCGTAGAATTGGTGGATTGGGTTCACCGGGTTGAATTGAGCCCCGAACGAAGGCGTAGATGAGAATCCTGCGTCAACTCCTGAGCGAATTCCAACTGAAGCGACGACTGGGGCAGCAGCAGCCACAGGGGCAGAGGCGTAGGTAATTGGAGCTCTGAATCCCAATGGGCCGCTGTAGGCAACAGGGGCGGCGGCAATGGCCGAAGGTCCAGCGTATGCGACGCCGGCTTGCAAGTAAGATTGGGCCGGAACGACGGAGTAGGCTGAGGGCAATGGGGAAGCGAAAGTCACGGGCCCGTTCACGCCGACTGTTGGGCTCTTGTAGCTGGTATATTGAGTGTTGAAGGTCACTGGGGCAATTTGGTCTGGTCCATTGGCAGAGAAGGAGTGGCCTATAAGAATAAAAGTATAATTCAATTAATGATATTATAAATATCTCTATTTAGGTTAATTAGGAATTAAATTAGGAATTTACTTGAGCTTCATTAATTTCTTAATTAATGAATGTATTTATGTAGAGTAAATTGCTTAGATTTTTAAAATATTGATGTAAAAGGGAATTTACCTTGGACATGTCCATAGGAAACTGCTGGAGCTGAATGGGTATGATGAGTGTTTGTCTAAAAGATTAGAATAAAGTAATTTAGCTAAGCTGAATGTAATAAACACAGTTAGTTAATCAAGTTTGGAAATTAATTGGTTTAAAAAATTTAATTAATGCAATTTCTCACCTTTGTAACCACTGGAGTAATAGATTTGGTCACATGGACGTTCTCAATATTTCTGATCGCAGCCGCATTAATGGCTTTTGTATATGTAATAGGCGCCTTTTCAATCACTCCAGCAGAAGCCGTAGCTATATAATAAAATTTACATTTAAAATTTAAAATAAATGAATTTTTTAATATTAGAACTTATGTAAAATTATTTCGAATATGTATGAATGAACATGTAATTAATGTAATGGTAATTACCGGCAAGGTAAGCGATGAGAACGACTCCGATCATGTTGAAAGGAAAATCTCTTTTGGAGGGAAGACTTGTTGATCACTTGATTGACTTGTGGTGTCTGAGATGATTCCAAGGAACGAGTTGGAGTTCTTATATACTCGAAATACTCGTGACAAAAATTACACCAAATCTTGACATTCAACTCAAGAAAGTGAGAGAAATATTTTTTATTTCCCATTTCCTGCTTTCGTTCCTTTTATCTATCAGTCAGTAAGACACATTATTTGCTATTATATAAGTCTTCTAATTTCCTCAAATGAGCATGTTTTACAGAGAGAAATGTAGTATAATGAACAAATTAAATTAGCTTTGATTAAAGAACACTTCTATTTTCTGTAGATGTGAAAGTTGGTGCACGTAAAACACTCCTATGCTTTACATATCTTTCTTTTGGACAAAAATGTAAGCTAAATTGAATGAGCTATAATAATATCGAATAAATAGACGGATAAGGTATTGGGAGTTTCCTATCAATTCCTTTTATATTTGATAAACATCTTGCTTTCATTACATACGTACACTCTTTGTCGAAGTTGATACATTAATCGAGCTATCGAAAACATTTTATTTTCCAAGTTACTTTACTTTATTTCCGTTTCCGTTTTGACCATTCCATATGCATAATATGTAAAAATAAATAAGGTGTTTTTACTTTTATTGTTAAGCAAGTTTTCTTCCAAATGCCTGTATATTCTTCTAAACTATATACATTCTACATTTACTTTTAATTCAGTTCATAATTTACATTTTCTAATTATCCTCTGAATCTTTTGACTATATTTTTATTTATATATTAAGTAGTGAATACCTACTAATTGCATATGTTTTGAATATTCCAATTTTTAATTCATTTAAGAGAGTGAAATCTTAATCAATTAATCATTCGTAGATTTTTATGGACGTAGTTTAAATGTATTTTTTATTTAAACAAATAATTGTGTTTATAACAATTGATTGAACATTGGTGGAACTTTTGATCCCGCATCAATTCGAATGGTCGTTCCATTCAACATTGGAATATCCACAATTGCCGTGACAAGTTTAGCAAACTCTTCTGGTTTTCCCCTCCTCTTTGGAAAGACATGGGAGTCGAGTATAATCTTTTCAAAATCTTCGGTAATCGAAGCCGTCATGCTCGTATCAAAAAGTCCTGGAGCAATCGTGACAACTCGTATTCCAACATAGGATAAGTCCCTTGCCATTGGCATGGTCATGCCAATCACTGCACCTTTGCTCCCAGAATAAGCACTGTAGCCACATGGCCCTTCAATCCCTGCAACACTTCCAGTGTTGATGATCACGCCGCGTCCGCCGTCCTCGTCTGGTTTGTTCTTCTGCATTAAGTCAACGGCCAAGCGACAAACATTGAATGTGCCGTTCACGTTCACCTCAAATACTCTCTTCATGATGTCATAGTCGTGTGGGAGGCCGGATTTGAAATCAAACAAATTCCCACCTTTGGCTATCCCTGCACAATTCACTACAACGTTCAATTTACCAAATTTGGATTCAACGAGTTGAATACATTCTTTCACTTCTTTCTCATTCGAGACCTATTATAAGAGAAGTTAATTAATAATTAAATACTTCGTATATTTGTGTTTGAATTAAAAACTTTCATGCTCCTTTACGAGTTTTATATGGAATAGGGGAAATATATTTTTTAACTTACGTCAAGAGGACAGAATAATGCATTTCCCTTATTCTTCTCTTCGATCTCTTTTCCATTGGTGGTTGGAAGGTCACAAATCACAACTTTTGAACCAAAATTCAAAAATCGCTCTACGACAGCTTTCCCAAGCCCATTGCTTCCACCAGTTACAAGAACAACTAGATTCTGATTATTTTTAAAAATACATAATTAATCAAATTAATTTTAAATAAATAATGTCAATATTAAGTATAATATGTTTTTCGGTAACAAATGCCTCTAATTAAAGTTTTTTAAAAATAAAAATTGGTTGTACCTCCATAATCGTTCGTAAAATAAGGGAGAGTGAAATGTTTTAAGGTCCTCGTGAATTGTAATAAAATAATAAATGCTTTGATACACAATATTATTAGGCAATTCACGTAATTCGTATGGGGTATAATCTCTTTTATCAATTTGAAAATGATAGCAAAATGTGTCAAAAATTCGGATTGCACAATATTAATCATTGTTATTAAACCCTATGAGATGCCGAATTGAATAATTTCACTTTTGCATTATTGTAGCATCTTCTTTTAATATCTTTCAACTACATTAAAAAAGCCAATATGAAACCAATGAATTAAACCAGAATGTCGTAATTTGCAATGTAATGTCGAGTATTTTTCCACACACTATAAAACGTGTTTCAATTAGATTATAAGATATGTAGTCCTTATGATATAAAGGTCTAGACGTCGAGTACGTCGAGTAATATACCTAATACAACGAAACAATTAGTCTAGACCATCTGCTTAATAAATGATCATGACTGATTAAAATGTTATTGATTTCTATAGTATGCACTATTTGTATGTTTAGTGTTTGATATAATGAAATGATTATATTAATAAATTGACGAGGTAGCTGCTTGAGTTTACATAAGTAAATATTGCGTTTTATTGTAATTTGTAATGTAATGAAGATAAGTACATTAGGAATAAGGCAAAGGGATAGTAAGTTTCAGGTATATTTGGGTTTTTAAAGTCGACTTTTCTGTTAAATCTTATTGTCTTATTGTTCAAGGTGTTGATGTAAATTGCTTAGCTTGCAGAATATTATTTTCTCTCAAGGTAGGCGTGTATTCATTAGGAAGAGATTGCGTGGGGAGTTTGGGTGGATGAAGGGAAGCTTTGAGGCCGAATCTTCGTCCAGCAATGTCCACTTGGTACAAGGTGTCTTTCGCCATGATGTACTCTGGAGTGACTGGCTCGTGTTCTCCCGTTTCCCGATTCGGATTGGAGATAAAACCAAGGCAAACGGTTCGTTCCAGTGAGAATCCATATCTTGATAATTAAGAAAATATAAACTCTTATAAATCATTTTTTAATTAATTGGTCTGTATAGTAAGGAATTTGAGCAATAAATATGATAGTATAATGATTTTAATTAAACAAATACCCGCCAGAAGTTGTAGACCCAACGAAAACTCCATTTCTGAAAATTGGTTCACCGCCCCAAGGCCAGACATCATTGTCAGCATCGTGGTCGTCTTCTAGGATGAAGTGCACAAGGCGTCTACGCACTCCTTCCTCCTGTTGTTTCAATAATGCTTCCTTCCCAATAAATTCCTTATTGAATTTCACTCTGTGGGATCGACCTGTTTAAGAAAAATCAATTATAATTAGCAATTCAGTCAATATCAATTTAAGTTATTACAGATTAATCTTTAGATTAATAATTGACCAATGAAATTTATATTTTCATAAAGAATGTAATTGTATTTAATTAGATGATTGACCAATGAGTCTTACCAATCTCAAATGGCGTTGTATTTGAATCAAGTTCCTCTGCCCAGAAAGGAATGAACTTTTCAATCCTCAAGAATCTGAGAGTCAAATAGCCAGCGTTTCTAATTCCGTAATCTTTCCCAACTTTCATGAGCTTCGCGTAGACGTGGACGGCGTACTCAGATGGAATGTACAATGAATAACCCGGTTCACCTAAGAGTAAAATTAAATGTTACAATTTTTAAAAAATCCGATTAATCTTATAAGTGCGACGAGTAGTTCCATGATAGTATATCAGACAATGAAAATAATAATTTAACATATAAATAGGTAATTTACCAGTATTAGTGAACCACATGACCATAATATCAGGCGCGTAGCCGAGGCTAACAGTCTGCAATGAATAAAGAACAAGTAATTCGTAATGTGATTCTATCATAAGAAAATAAATACCTTGAACGTGAATGGATTTAAACGCAAATCCGCATCAGTAAGCTGCGAAAGAAGTTCACGGGCTTTGGGACCAATGATTTGAAGAACAGTGTACATGGAAGTCACGTCGTTTAAATGGACAGAGTTGTCTCTTGGTAAGTGACGACGCATGAATTCAGAAATGCGAGTTTGCTGAACAGTTGGGCTCACCATGAAAAAACTAAAAAATTTGTAAAAATTAAAAATCCATCGAGTCTTTAGAAAAAAAAAATTGTTAAAAATATGAATTTGTAATTTACCTATTCTCAGCTTGCCGGACAACCATACAATCATTTTCGTAACCTCCGCTCTCATTCTGCATTCCTGTTGGACTAATGTGGCCAATTGGGACGTCGATGTCATTCGAGCAAAGATTTTGAAGGTAATCAACAACTTCCTTCTTCCCAGACTAAAAGAGAATCATTTCATTAGATGTTTCAAAATTCAAAATTGAAATTTTTGATTTAATTAAAACTCTAAATAAATAATGAAATATAATTTAAAAAAATTAAACTTACAGTTAATTGAAATTTGGCAAAAGAAGACATGTCAATCACAGCGACTCCCTCTCGACATGCTTGATACTCTGATTTTAAACTGTCAAAAAACCAAGGTCTCCAATAAGTTCCTTTAGGCATTTCAGGAAAGGGATCCCCTCCTATAATGAAAAACAAAACAATTAATTAATAATGTTGAAAAGAAAAGTCCAATTCAAATATTAAAGCCCTGAATGCATTAAAGTTGAATATAAAAATGCTAATTTTTCTTAAATTTACTTTTAAATTCCGAATCAAAATACAAAGGCCTTTCAAAGCACATTCGCGTTCCAAAAACTGCTCCTTGAGCTCTCAAAGTCGAATAAAGCGGCGAGCAACGAACTCGACGAGCTGAGCGATACTCCGATTGCAATGGATACAAAATTGAATATTGTCGGCCAACAGTTTCTTTAACTCTCTCGTACAAGAATTTTCTACAAAAAAAATTTACAAAGTCACTTTATTCTAATACACCTCACTAAAAAAATATTTTTGAATTTGATGATTTTAGATTTGTAAGCTTGTATTACATAATTAATGATTTTAATGAGTATTCTAATTAAATTACCTATTATTGTGAACATCAACGAATCTCCTAACATCAAAGTCAATGAGCGGCATATCAGGTTCACCATGAACAATCCATTGAGCCAAAGAGTGACCAATTCCGCCAGCCCCTTGTAATGAATTCCCGTTCATCCCGGCAGCAACGAAGTAATTGTCAACTTCTGGAGCTTCGCCTAAAATCCATCGACCGTCAGGAGTGAAATTGTCAGGGGCGTTGATCAATTTGTCCAATTGGCTTTCCCGGAGTAAAGGCATTCGATATAAGCAACGATCAAGCCTAAAGTCAAAATAAAAGTGTAAATTAATTAATAAATAATTTAGAAATAAATAAGTAGAGTAAACAAAACATTGACTTGCACATTGATTAATTAATTTTAAATAAATCCAAATTTTTACATTGGAGAGAAATGGTCCCAATCAGGTGTAAGTTTATCTTTCCAATCTGAGGGAACTCCTTTGGTGAAAATTGGTTTGGCGTGTTTCTCAAATCCTCCCATGAGCATAGCATTGTCTTTCCATTTTCGTATGTAAATGTGGGAATCGTAGTCGCGGACGGTGGGGAGATTTGGAGGAAGCGGAGAATCGAATGCTTGGGTTGTTAAATAAAAATGCTCTGCAGGATGAACCGGAATTCTCACATTTGGTGTGGTGAGTTGACCAAGCTCCCACGCCCACTATAATTATCGAATTCATAAGATCATGAATTTGGCTACTGGCATTAAAGAAAAATTATACAATGGTGTTAACTATAATTTAGCGTAAAATGAAAATAATATTACCATTCCAGCGCAATTGACGAAATATTCACATTTAATAGGCCCTAAGGAAGTTTCAACTGCAGCAACCTTTAAATCGCACAAAAACAAATTAAATTAACTACATTAAACATTTCTTTATAATATAAAACATAATGTAATGTAATAAGTGAAAAAGAAATGAGAGAACTTCAAGAAATCTTATACCTTAGCATCATGTGTGATGAGATTGAGAAGCTTGCAATTCTTGACATACTTGACTCCTCCATCAACAGCTAATTTGGCGAGGACGTCGCAGACAAGTGCTGGATTTGCTGTGACATCTCCTTCAACAAATACTCCTCCTGTTGAAAAATTAATTGAATACTAGTGTTTATCTTTTTAGCTCGATTATTTTTTAACATAAAACAAATGTAAAGTATTTGTATTATTACTTTTAATACAGAAAGTCAATTTACGAATTTGTAAAATTATTTAATCATACCGTGTAAATCAGCAGTTTCAATTAGTGGATGATATTCGTGTAGCTCATTTGGGTTTAAAAACTGAAAATTAACAAATCCATATTAAACATAACTGAAATAAAATCCACAATTCTACTAATTAAAAACAAACAGCGATTAAATAATAAAGCATTATTTAAAGAAAATTGAACTCAAATGAACTTTAAATGTGCTTTAAATTATTCATAAGAGAGTCAATATTGTATAATATGTATTGTACTTACTTTACATTGAACATGACCTTTAGATTGATTCAATGCGACTCTTCTTTTAAGTAAGATCATTCGTTCTCTGTTCTGGGCCAAGTAAAGACTCCCACCTTCTTGAAGCTCAATCTCATGGCCGTCCTTCTTCAGCTGCTTGTACAAATTGATGCTCTTCCGAATGATCAAACTCTCAAGTCGGGGTTTCAAGTGAGCGACGGTTCCTGAGCCGAAGAGCGAAGTTCCTCTCCCGATCTTAGAATCTTTTTCTAGCACGATCACGTCTTTCCATCCGTTTTGAACGAGATGATACGCCACGGAATTCCCGACAATCCCTGTTCCGCAGATGACAACTCGAGCCTCACGAGGTAAAATTTCAGATGACAAATACCGGCGGTTGAAAAGAAAACTCCCGATATCAAATCTTCTTTTACAAAATGCGTGCATCTTTCTGAAATAAGAATGAATGTTTTAATTGCAGCTTATAAACTTGAAAGATTAAGTATAAAATGTAAGGAATAAATTTAGATTGCGATTGAAGTTGTTTCTATAAAATTAAAGAATCATAGCCTTATTTTAATTAAAAAATTTCTCAATTTAATTAAAGTTTATTAATAGTCACCTTATTGTGTATGAAAAATTAAAACGTAATGATTGTAAGCGCAATACTCTTGGATAATACTTTTGATCTTGATGAAGGATTAAGATAATAAAATGATTAATACTGAAAAAAATACATAATGCGGCGAAGATGTTTTGACGAAAGTTTTTTAAGACTGGTTAATTAAGTACTCAATTTACAATATTCACTATACAATTTGGACTGAATAAGTTAAATTTTAAATAATGAATTAAAGAAAGTGAGACTAGTTAATGTATTAAATTAAAGCTTTAATTTCCAAACTTCCATCTGACATGGGGATTAATTGTACAGCGATAATGATGTAGGATTGGAAGTCAGTCAGAACAGATAAATGGTTTTTAATACAGATAGTCTTCAACTCTTGTAGAGAGCAAGAAGTTTGATCTCTGAATCTGAACTGAAGAGTGAAGAGGAGAAGAATGTGAATTTGTGAATGAATAAAATTACAAGTTTGAATGTGATTCATCTTTCAATTGCGATAGGGGCGATAAATTCTCCTAAATCTTATTACACCCCAGCATATTAGGTATGAAAATAGGTAGCCCAGGCTATTTAAATGCGTGTTTTTATACAATAAAATTCTATTATAAAAACTTTTCTAGATAATATAAATAGGTATTTTACCTATTCTCAGAAAACTAATAAGAAGCTTTTACTCTTTTACTATTCCATAACCGTTAGCTTAACTTTTATGTTATTATTATATAACTATTATTTAATGCTTATAATTAAATTGTGAATTCATTAGAAAATGAGAAAATGCATATGTGTGTTCATTTGGTAATTTGTTTTTAAACACTTTTACTCTATTATGCAATATTTATCCGGAAGGAATATTTATCAATTCGAGAAAATCTAATATATAGAACGAATTATGAATTTTTAGTAGCTTTTATTAACCCAAATGATAGATCTTTCAAAATCAGGTAACCTAACCTTTTTTCAATTTATTTAGTACATTATTAATTTTTTCATGGTAATTATATTTTCAAATAAATTATAAAACGATAGAAAAAGTAATTTATTAAATGCTAATTCACCTGTACTAACATTTGTTAGCCCTGTTTTTCTATTAATTTCTCCGTTTTAATCGAAATTGCAGTTGACATGTTTTAACAGTAAGATTCAGAATTCAAATTTGCCAGCTCTTCAAATGTTTGGCTTGTTTGGGGCGGAGGTTCAAAAATAATGAGTAAAAATATGACCTCATTATGTCGATTAACAGTTCCGTTTAAGTTAAATATGGCCTCCTCGCACCAAACCACATCATCAACAAATTTGGGATCGTCTTCCAAATGACTAAGAAAGCATAGAAAATGCCATTCTTTTTTTTAGAATCATCTTCTTTCAACTCTTGGACGTGAGTGGGGTGAAAAGGCTTGAATGAAGTAGTAAACGCCATTGATTTTATGACTTTAACTTTTTATTCAAACAAAAAGTTATATTAATAAACAATTTTAATGAAGTTTGGTTAAGTTTAAGTATTGAAATCATTGTAAATTTGCAATTAGATTTCCGATACCTCCATATTGTTTCATGATACATGGAAAAACATAGAAGCTGAAGAAATAAAAGAGGAATAAATCATTTTTTCTTGTAAGCTATTTATTTATAAGTCATCTACTCGGAATTGAAACAAAACTAATACAAAAGTTGTAACTGCAGCAAGTATCTAAATATATTTACATATTAATTAATATTTGTTTTTATCAATATATTACCTTTTATATAAAATAAAAAAGTAGATTTTATTTTTATTTATAGAGCTAGGTACAGAGTCGTCAATACCTTCTTTCCGCCTTGTTGAATTTCACCTTGTTTTTAAGATACGCGAAATTCAGAAAAGCGGATAGAAGATATTGACGACCCTATATATAGAAAAAGTAAACGGCATAACGTTTCGCGCCTTGCAACGAATGGGTAAAATTTGCAAAAGGTGTATTTGGGTACAAAGTGTAAACAGCTATCAGCGTTTTATTATGAGCGCTCCCCAATTACAACTCAATACACCTTTTTCAAATTACTCATCCGCTTTTGGAAATGATACGCTTAAGGCCGTTTACTCCTGTATATCACAACAAATAATATAATTGCCTTAACGAGGATTTTTCTATTTATTGTAAAATACATTCCAGGTGAAATTGAGATTGGAATATTGGACAATTTTATTATAAATAAGTTAATCTGCAAATAAAATATAACTTGAATAAAAAATTAAAAGAACAAAGATTAGAAATATTATATATTTCTGTCAATTTATTGGTAAATGCATAAAATAAGCTTATTAAGTAATTATCCCAGACCTTGTTGTTTGTTTTAACAGTACAGTAATTATGATCAATTTCATATGCACATTGAAGGATATTTGAATTTTCTTTCTGTATATGAGAAGTATTTGTTCCCAAAAAGTAAATTTCTACTGTATAAAGACATAGTGGCATAAAAGAATAAAATAGAGGTTCAAAATTAAAGCTCGCAATTGAGGACAAACAGTTAAATATGAGCAATGTGAAGAAAACCACAATCATTGCCACTTCAATAACCAGTAACATTTCAAAGACTTCATTAAACATTTTCACTAAACTATCCAATTTAAAATAGTAATCAATGCAGATTTGTATTCTGGCAGAGATTATTTCCCTTTTTTCTTGTTTTTTATTCATTTTTATTAATTTTTCATGAAATACACTTTTCACTTGAAAATATTTTTTGACCAATGACTTATCCAATGACTTAAATGATTCAAATTCCGTTTTTTGCGTTTTTACAATTTCAATCAGTTCGTCTTTAATTATTTGAAGAGAAAAGGTAAATATTTTCAATAAAAAAGAAAACCAAATGCCAATTGCCCCATGGCTCAAGTAAAAAATTATCCAAGTGGTGTAGCCAATTATGTTTAAAACTATCCACATGGTCAATCCTAATGAAATCATCCTTTTGTAATATTCAATATTTGAAAAATGGTAATACACTGAATAAATAATGAGCAATAATTGAAATATTGGTAAAGAAATGTTAATTAATGTCATATTTCTAATTGAACTTTTAATTTTACTAAATTTCATCGAATTCCTATTGAATTGTGAATTTGAATATTTTAGAGTAAAACTCTCATTCCCAATTTTCATAAAACTAAACGAAGGTTCTTTGTTCAATTGAGTCAAAAAATCAACTAAAAATTTCCAAAAGCGAATGAATTTTTTTCCAAAACGAACCAAATCAACTTTTAAATAAATAATATGAAACATATAACAATAGGACAATAAACCAATTGCCGTTCTCTCAGTTTTAACATACTGTTCTTTATTATTCAAAGCCAAATTTTCACTAGTTACTGAAATTGCAATCTGACATATTGTAATAGAAATAATAATCATTGAATAGAAAACTTGCAAGCTGCACCATTTAAATTGCATATATGATTTCTCTTTTAGCTTTTTTATTGTGAACGGGAAATAACCAATTAACTTCATATTTAAAATAATGCAATAGGATGATTCAATCAATTTACTTTCTATTATACAACTCGATAAATTTTCATTTGCAGGATTTTCCATTTTAAATATCGTTTAAATAATGATTTAAGGTTTATAAATTTTTTTGATCTTTTAAAAAATAATTACATATTGAATAATAATATTAAAATGATCGTTTAATTATACTTCTAACTTATTTATGAAAGAATATCTTAAAAATACAATAGGTAATATTTTTTAATATGCAAAATTTTATTTAGTTTGATTATTTTCTTGAAATTCAAGAAATTCCTATTGTAAGTATTTTACTAAATTCTTTTAATTATTTTTATGGCCATAAATAAGCGCGATAGATCAATACATTAACACTTAATCAAAAAATCCAAATATGTGATATTTAAGTACTCAAAAACTTGTTTGTTTTTCTTTCTACATTTTTTTAATAAATTTAATTAGAAGCCTAATTGATTGAATTTAATT
>VJMY01001420.1:0-13045 GCA_009869795.1 Neelides sp. FZ-2019 | reverse complement strand
TTAAAAATGTCTTTTTGACTTCACACAATTGAATTCATCACCATTTACAATAAATGGAAATAATTTCATTCGAGGAAAACCAATGGTACTAAGAAATCCTTTTATTATTTTTCTTGGAAGCATTTCAATAAATATAATTCATATAGTTCTTATTTAAATTCGCCATTAAATATATATTTAATAATAGAAATGAATCAAAACCAAGATACTACCTCAATATTGAATATTTATTTATAGGAAATAATATAACCATCGACTTTTTAAATTTTAACTTGATTGCTTATCAAAATGTATTCATTGTAATTATTTCAAATAAATATCAATTATTTTATTTGTTTATAATCAATCATATAATATATGGCTATGCGATTTCATTATTTTCTATCATTATCGAATTTCGCTCAAATGGCAATTGTCATAGCGCCATTAACAAATAAATGAAAATTATGCAATATGTTTTATATACACCTATAATCTATTCCAAACTTGTATGGAGTAAAGCTCACATTAAAAAGCATGGTAGTAACCATTAGTTTCACTCCATACAAGTTTGGAATAAGGTAGGAATAAGGTATATATTTACTCAAATTGTTGCTACTTGTTTAGTCGTATTTTAATTGTCGATTTATCTATGTATGGATATTATATAGTCATATAGAAGGAATTTACATGGCTTTCAAAGGCAATAGGCGGTGAAACCTCGAAAATTAAACTAAATAAAAAAGAGAGATTTTTCTTGCGTATTAAATAAGTCTCTAATTTTGATAAGACTTCTTCTTTAGATAGCAAGTATGTAAAGTAAAAGATAAAGATGCGTATATAAAAATAAGATTAAAACTGAAAAGGAACGACGAAGGCTAAATAGTTTGTTTTTTATTTAATTCAATTGCATAACTACTATTTCAATGTACCCAAGTTAATTTTTTCTTTATTGTAAGTAATATATCTACTATCTATATAAAAGTTATGAATTGCTAGAAAATAAATCCCTCCAATCGAATTTGCACCAAGAAAGTGAATTTTCTCCTTTTCAAATTCTTCAAAAAACCCTTGAAAATAAATCTATAAAAATAATTATAGTAAAAGGAGTAAAGTATAAAATGTAAATTCACTTGATATAAATGACTACCTTGATTTCTAAGGAATGAAATTTAATATATAATGCGAAAGATGATGATGATGCGAGAAATGGAAATAAATCAAGAGATTCGATTTTCATTTTCATTACTAATCGTGTTCACAATTTCAAAATTTTGCCAGATTGTGAAAATCCCGAAAAGACACACATGGCATTCACTAACATACTTTTCATGGTTATTCCCAATTATACAAGAGTTTCATTTGTTAAAATCTAACTTTAATCTTTAATTGACAAAATAATGTGAAATTAATTAAAAAATAGTTATTGGATTATGAAAATGATAAGATTAGAATTTTGTAAATTAATTTCATAAATTTAAAATATAATTTAGGAATTAAATGTTTAATTAAATAATTAATTTTACAATTGCAATTCTGCAAAGTTTTCGATTGCAATAAAGATAAATTCACAATTACAAACAATTATATATTAGGGTTACCGGCCTTTAATTTTATTATCGGTCAGTCGAATTATACATTAACCAGAATACATAATAAATTATTTGTCCAGTCAGTCGCATTATTGAAATCGTCCGATATTTTAATGCGATGAAATAATTTATCGGAAAGCAAAATATGATTCAATTCAATCGACGGCTGATGATACTACTAAGGACTTTTAAACCAACGTCATATATAATGCAATCAGTAGATAATCATTTCCCCTATTCAAGTAGACAGCAAATTAAAGCCTAATTGCTAGTAGTGTGTTGCGTATAATAAAAATTAATATTTTGTGTTTTGTGTGTTATTATGGACTTACAGTGCGCCAATTGTATCAATATAATAAATAACATTAATACATTGTGCATGAGTGATAAATGAAATACCATAAAGATAATTGTTGGATATAATTTTCATTGTCATGGAGAATGAAAGTGAAATTGAATAACATTTCTTTGGAATTATAGAACGGAAGATGATAAATTGATACTAGAAGTTGAAGGTGACTTATTCGAATATGATATTCAAATTTCTTGAACCCAATAGAGATAAACAGGTTGTTAATTCTAACATTACATATACGGGTAGATAATTGAATTAATATATTTAGTTATGACATGAGCTTTGTTAAGTTATTGCCATTGACAATTGCCCAAGTTTTTATCTCGCGAGAAAGCCAATGAATAAAAAGCAAAATCCAAAAGTTTGTTTGCAAATGTACCTCACTATTTGCTTATTTAAGATCAAATTCAACTAACATTATTAATACTAATTTTTTCTATTTCTACCCATTTTTATATTCGATTAGCCTAATTTGCCAATTAGTATTAATTTATGATAAAGATAAAACTTTGCTGAAATGCATTATTTTAATGATATAAAAATTTTTTTCTCAACATATTCGCCATCTCTTGAGAGTCCGGTGGAAGGAAAAAGGCGAAGAATTTCAAGATGGGCAGTTTATGGTATTGTGTACGTCCAAACTCTCTGCATGTCACTTCTAGTACCCTCAATTTGGCCGTATTTAGAAAAAGTATAAAATTCAAATAAAATATTAATTTCTTATTTTTACTAAAAAAATATGACTTATCTGATTCAACTAAAAAATTTGTAAATATTTCCAGATATTTTTTTTGTTTTATAAAATTAATAATTATTAATTTTCCATTAGGTAGTTGGTAATCCTGACAAATCTTCGTTTTACGGTTGGCTTCTTGTGTCTCATCAATTAACGCAATTTGCCTTTAGTGTTATTATAGGATTTTGGATTCATAGAACTGGAAAGTGCAAGCCAGTTTTTATTTTTTGCATTATTGTACTTGCAATTTCAAACATTTGGTACGCATTAATTCCACTCCATGGAGAAAAGGAAAAAGTCAGATGGATTTTCTTGTTTGTCAAATTGCTTTATGGAGCTTCATCTGGTAATTATTTTCACTATTTTGTTAAATTTTTTGTACACAAACAATACTTAAATTAATCATTAATTTTTTAATACTTAGCTTCATTTACTGGTGTACTTCTTTATGTGGGAAGAGAAACTACGAAAGAAGAAAGATCTTTTTCGATTATTTTATTTACTCTATGTGCATCTTTTGGTTACGTTTGTGGATTGCGTGAGTTGTATTTTATTAAGTTGAATTACAAATCCAATAAATAAATATAATTCAAAAAGATTTTTAAATGCTTTTTTATAGTGATAACGCCTCTTTTAACATTGTTTGGAGAAGTTGGTGTTGAAATTTTTGGGTCTTACAAGTTGAACATGTACACAAGTGTTGGATGGACGGGATTTATAATTGCACTTTTATCTCTTTGTCTCCTCCATCCAAAGATTTATAACGAGTGTGGAATTGCCATTAAAGAATCTGAGTTAGAAATTAAAGAAAAAGTCGTTGATGAAGGTTAAATATTATCAATTTTGTTTTAATTTGGGAATTTTTCTATTTTTTAGTTATAGTTTAGTTAAATATTTACTTGATTAATAGATGAAATAGAAAGGCAGTTAGAATTGAAAAAACATCGTTTAAATATTTATGCTGCTATTGCTATTGTCGCTTCTCAAATCGCCTCATCAATGCAGATCTCAGTACTTGAAACGTGATTTAAAAAATTTCTTAACAAAAATATGTCTAAATATTTATTGGATTAAAAAATAATTTTACAAGACGGATTGTTATATTCGGTATTAAATAATGCTTTTTTATTTAGCCTTGCTGTTCCAGTAGCAATGGATCAATTTTCTTGGGATCCGCAAACTGCCATTTCACGTGTGAGTTTATATGCAGGAATTGGTTCATTTGCCTCTTGGCTTTCATTCCTACTTTTATATGTTCTCATTAAAAGGTCAATTGTGTTTAAATATTTTATTGATGTAATATTAAATAATTTTTTTTACAATTTGTCAATTTGTAATTCTTTATTTAAAAATATCAATCAAGTGTATTAATCTTCCAAAATATTTTATAGGGGGTTTGCAGAAAGAAAATTATTAATTTTCGTTGGTTTTATTCCATTGATAGTTTCGCGAATTATATATTTTCCCTTCATTGGTCATTCAATTAGCCCAAGGGTTATGGGATGTACATTTAATGAAACTGAATATGATCCTGAATCCTGCGAAAAATTCGAACCAGAAATTCCTGTTAGAATATTAAAACATGGTTGCCCTTATGATGTTCAAGCTTGGTGCGCCACGATGACCGCGTTAGATCCTTATATTGCTTATGCTGGTCATATTATATCTTCCTTTGGCTACAATGTTATTGTCATTGTAAATCAATCATTTATGACGAAAATTCTAGGGAAGCAACCAAATGTAAAATATTCAACATTGATATTTTAAATATTTTTACTTGTATAGCTGTATAGTTAATTAAGTATAATTAAAATTAAGTATTTGAATTTTTCTTTTCTTACAGGGAATTGTCATTGGGCTTATCTCATCTTCATCAGCACTCGAAAATATGATTAGGTATTTTTCACAAAATTATTTTATTCAATTGAGAATTTCAACCAAGATAATAATTGAAAGTTACCAGGATGCGATAACCAGGATTGTGTACTCAGGATAAAATCCTGAGATTCCCAATTAATAAATTTATTGTTCCAGGATTAAAATTTATTTTTCCAGAATCATAAAATAATGAACAATTAATGCTTATTATTGGGCATTGATAAAATTTTACAAAATTTATTGTAATATAGACAATTACAATAAATTTTGAATATATAGAAACTTCCCAAGAACCTCCAAATTTCACTTCCCAAATAGAATAAATGTTTCAAATAATTTTAACGACAATGCCAATTTCTCTTCTTTTATTGACAACATTAAATTATTGAAAATGATTTAATCTTGTACTAAAAAGCTTAACAAGCTGAGAGTTATTTTTCTTTAAAATTAGATCTATTGACTTATTTTGAGATTTTGCATAAATAAGAGGCTTCCTTAGGGTGATATCTTTCATTATAAATCCACTCATTTTCATTTATCAAACTGAACGACAAATTAACTTTAGCAGCAATGAAAAGCTAGTTTCTCAATTATTTTGTTAATTAGTATAATTTGATTATTTTATATATATATATTTGAGAATATATATGAGATATTAAATTTTATTTTGTGATTTACAGAATGACTAACATACCTTTAGGTTAAGTTAAACTAAAATAACTAAATAAATTATTTAACATCTTGAGGAATCTTTTATAGAACTTAGCACAACCCGTATTAAACCCTTGACTTGCTTATCATATTCTAATTCTTAATCTCATTTGAAAGAGCTCTTCCAAGGTTGTTTACCAACCTGGGATGTTTAAATTTTATCCTGGGAATAAGTATAACTTTACCTGGATACTTCAATCCTGGTAAGTGGAAATCCTTCAGTTATTTATCCTGGTTCAATAAATGTTATCCATGAATTATATAAGAGTTTTAAAATATATTTTTGCTTTTATTTTAAATGAAGTCCACAGATCTTAACGAAGCTTTATACAGACTATGGAACTTTTGTGACTAACGGCTACTCATTGTCAATCATGATCTTAGGCTTATTGGTCGTTCTTCTTTATTTTAAAAGCTTAAAATTACCGTAAACTAAAAAAGAATAATAAGCTAATTTAATTAAAGATATTTATTTTATTTTACAATATATTAAGACTGATATAAAAGTTTTATTATTAAATAAGCTATATATATATTTATTAAATTTTTGAAAGAATTTTATTTTACAGAATGTAATTTAAAAACACATTTAATATCGTTATTAATCTAAAATCAAACATTCCAATGAAAGTCAATAAAAATATTATTAACTAAATGTAGGAGATTGTTGCTTATTTTGATAATTATTTACTAATGAATTACATTAATTAGTGTTTAATTGATGATTGTGGTCAACATTATCAACAAAACACTCGAGCAACAACATTACATGCATAGATAACTATTACTATAATTGAATATAGAATATATACCTATCTATTTAATTTTAAAAAAGATTATATGGACGTCTAGACAGACCGATCTTTAAAAGAATGGAAGTATATTTAACACGTTCATATAAAGGCACCTGTATGAAATGATGTGTGTGTAATATATATGTTAGGAGAACTTGATACTCTATTGATAAATCTCCTATCAAAAATCCAAGGTTAACTTCCACAATCTTCCGTCCAGTCAGCCGACAATTGGGTTTTGTAATCATTATTATTATTTATGTGAGCTTTAGACATTTAATACAATGGATAAAATTGAAAATAAATTCAAACAGTGCCCAGAAGAAAGAAGTTTTTTTCTTTGCAAATTTTTCTTTACTTGGACGTTTCCTATATTGAAAAAAGGATATTCCAAGAAACTCGTGTTTGAAGATATTTACTCTGTGAGAAAAGTCGACGAAGCAAAAGAGCTTGGAGAGAAAATAGCTAAGTAAATAACTAATAGAAACCAATAACTTAATAATTATTGATTAACTTAATTAAATAGGAAATTTAAAAATATTAAAATTAATCATTAGAGCAAATTAAATAATATTGTAATTTATTATTTCAAAGCGAATGGTGTGAAGATGATTTAGAGAACAAAAGTCCTTGGCGTCTTCCATTGAGCCTCCTTAAAGTATTTTGGCCTGAACTTGGATTTTTTACTCTCTTGGTTTTTATTGACGAATTAATCATAAGGTTGAGAATTCTTGAGTTTGTACTCCTTAATTCAATGAAATTTTGTCATCACTATTATATGTGCATAGTTATTTTAAATACCATATTAGTTATTAATTTTCATACTTTATACTTATATCTTGACAGAGTCTTTCAACTCGTGTATTTTAAAGAGTTCATTAGGAGTTTGAGCGAAGCAAGAGATTCGGGGGAAATTTATTACTATGCTTCCATGCTCGCCCTCCTCACATTTGTGGATACAATGTTTCTTCATACGACTGCATTTGGCTATATGGTTAATGGAATGAAAGTCAAAGTTGCACTTACGTCGCTCATTTACAGAAAAGTATTTTTTTAAATAATTTTATTTACATTTCATTTAAATGAGCCTTTTATGAATATGTTTCAATTATTTACATTTATATTAGTTACTAATTGAGTTATCTTATATTTACCAGTACATTGCTAAATAAATATTTTGTTTTAATTTAATAAGATTTTAAGATTAGCTTCATTGAACCGAATTGGAGTAAATAAAGGAAAAGTAATTAATTTATTATCTACGGACTTGAATCTTTTTCACCGCGCTGCAAGGTGAGGGTTAAATAAAAACTATGTAGGTATTTTAATATTATTTTATTAATTAGAGAATTAATTATTTTTTATTCAAATATCGATTGAAGATGGAGCGGATATATAATTGCTGGGCCTGTACAAGTATTTATATTCATGTGGTTACTATGGAAAGATTTTGGTACTTCATCTTTGGCTGGAATTGCATTCATCTTACTCTTTTTCCCTATTCAATGTAATAAGCATTACTATTACATCAACATCCATTATAAATGTGTTAAACTGAATTTTTAGCAACATTTCATGACAATATTTTTATATTAAGACATATTCGGGCGATTTTCAAATAAATATCGAAGTGAAACTGCCGTTCGAGGAGACAACCGAACAACAATGATGAATCAAATTATTGTTGGAATTAAAAGTATTAAAATTCACGGCTGGGAAAAGTGCTTCACTTCAATTATTTCATTACTGAGAAAGTAAATGATAAAAAAATTGTAATTTTAAAATGTTTAATATCGTTTGAAAATCTAAATTGCAAATCCATTAATATATACAATATTTTTATTTATAGGAAAGAAGTCAATTCTTTGAGAAAGCAAAGTCGCCTTCGAGCATTGCATTTTCTATTGGAATCTCCGGTGAGTTCCAAATTGCTTTCATTTGTTACATTTCTTTCTTTCCTGGGCTCAAGTGCGGGAGATCTCGTTGGGTTTAAAGTGTTCTTTGCCGTTTCTGTGTTCAACATTCTTCGTGAAGTCATGATCTCACTATTGCCAATGGCAGCTTCCAGTATTGGAGAAATAATTCCAACTTTTAGGAGAGTACAAGTAAATTTTTAATATCACTTAATAAGTTAAATATTTTATGCAATTATTAAAATTGAATATATCTTATTATATATCTATTGTAAATGTGTTTATTTTTAAGGAATTTTTATTACTTGATGAACATGAAGAAATTTTAACTAAAAATTTTGAAATTGATAATGAAAGTTACGTTAAAATTAAAAATGGAACTGCAAGGTTTTAATACATAAAATATAATATTCATATCTAATTGTTAGTTATTAATAAAGTTATATAATGTTTTAGTATTTTTAATTTGGACTATAATTTAAAAATTGAATTTAGTTGGGAAGAAGCTGACAACATAGCACTTGATGAAATAAATACAGAGTTTATTGGAAATAAATTGATTATGATTATTGGAGAAGTGGGAAGCGGAAAAGTAATAGTTTATTAATCTTCATTGATTGGATAATTTTAATACAAGGTTGTTAAATAAACTAAAATATTTTTGGTGTTAAGTCTTCGCTCCTTCAAGTGATATTGGGAGAATTGGAATTAATAAAAGGTAAGGTTGAAATTAGTGGTCCGGTCGCGTTTTCTTCACAAGAACCTTGGCTTTTCACCGGAACAATCAGAGAAAATATTTTATTTGGACTTCCTTACAAGGAAAGTGACTACCAGTTAATTTTGCAACAAACATCTTTAAATCAAGATTTTCTCAATCTTCCCCATGGTGATCAAACTCAAGTGGGTGATCGCGGAGTGAAGTTGAGTGGAGGTCAAAAAAGCCGAGTGACCCTTGCAAGAGCATTATATAGAAAATCAAACATTTTATTACTTGACGATCCTTTAGCAGCTCTCGATCACTCGGTTGGGGAAATTTTATTTCAAGAAGGAATCAAGAAGCAAAATTCTCTTACAATTTTAGTGACGCATAATTTAAGATTCCTTCAATACGCGGATTATATCATTTTGATGAAAAAAGTAAGCATTTAAAATTAAATTTATTAGTTTAATTATCATTTGAAAAATTATAATTGTCATTCTTAATTGTATTTATAAGCTGAAAATTGGTTAATAATGTTTAGCATCAATTATTTTTTGCATTTAATTGTAGGGCAAAATAGAAATCGAAGGAGCGTATGAAGAGCTTTCCGCACACAATTTAGAGTTTAAAAACTTTATTGGTGCAATTTGTGAAGCGAAGGAAAAAACAGAAAATAATGTTACTGTAATATATTAAATAATTCAAAAAAATAACTTTATTAATTAGAAGATTACAAATACTTAAATGAATTTGGTTTATACAGGAAGTTCAAAGCGAAAATGATGAATTCAAAGAAGAAGCTGAATTTGAAGAAAATATGCTTGGAGGAACCGTGACTTTAAAAACTTATTTGGAATATCTCAAAGCTGGAAATTCATATTGGAAACTTTTATTTATTATCATTTCCTTCATTGCTGTTCAAGGAGTTCTGATCACAACTGACGTTCTTTTAATGCAATGGTAAAGTACTTATATAAACTCATTTTAAATTTCAGTGAGTTTAAGAATTCTTATTTTTTAATTAATTCTATAAAATTATTTAATATTTATTAATTGAATTGGATTTATTTATTTTATAAAGGACAAATACAGAAGAAAGGTTTTCAAAAAACGAAACAAGTTTAGAAGACTTCGGGACATTTGTAGAATCTCAATTGGAAAAAAGAACAGAATTTATTTCGTTGTATTCAATTCTATTGGGTGTACTTTTCATTGTAACTGCTTTTGAAACCACGACGTTTTTCTCATATTCGATGGATATTGCTCAGAATATTCATAGAAAAATGTTAAAGATTATCCAAGCTCCAATGAAATTCTTTGAAAATAATTCTTCTGGTTTTAACCAAATATTGAAATCTCCTGTTCATATTATATTTAATAAAAAATGCATTTCTTAGAAGTTAAAAGATGCTTAAAAAAGTTCACTATAGATTTACGAATTTTTAGGTCGGATTATGAATAGATTTTCAAGTGACATTGGAAATTTGGACACTTCGCTTCCGGAAACAATGTACGAATGTATAAGCCATATGCTCAGAATATTTTCCCTCGTTGTGATTATTGGCATTAGCAATTTTTACACGATTATTCCGGCCGTTATACTTTTGCCAATAATGGTGATAATGAGGAAATTTTATATTAAAGCTTCCAGAAATATGAAGAGATTGGAATCTCTCGGTATGTTAAAAATTTATAGTCCAATAATTGTTTATTGTGAATTAAGTTAAATTGAAGTTATAAGTGTAATTTAACATGTTTATTAAAGGGAGAAGTCCTTTGTTCAATCATTTTAGCGAAACTCTCGAAGGTTTAACAACAGTCAGATCGCTAAAAGCTCAAGATTTCATGCTTACCAAATTTTACAATTTGCAAGTAAAAATGTTGATGAATTAAGATTTAAAATTCACAATATTGAAGAAATTAAACTAAAATTTTATTTTTAGAACATTCAAACTTCTGCGCATTTTTTATTTATGGCAATGTCTCGAACTTTTGGCGTCTGGATGGAAATTCTCTGCGTTGTGTTTTTCACCTTTGTTGTCCTTTCATTCCCACTGTTTTTTGAACAAAGTAATTTTAAAACCTTTAGAAATAATCATTTTAATTTAAAATGAGCCTTTTTTTAAATGTGCCAAACAGAAAAGTAGCCTATTAAATATTTTATTGTTTGTTTTTAGCTGGAGGTGGAAATATTGGAGTTGCGGTTACTTCTGCTATAACGGTAACAAAATATTGAAATAATCTCATAAAAAATTTGAAATGGAAACTTGAAATAATACTTGTGAGTAATGGACTATTTAATTTGTAATATTAGGTTACTGGTTTATTTCAATGGGGAATGAGACAATCTGGTAAACAATAGCTTATTCAAACGTTAACAATTATAATGACTTAATGCTTTTTACAACTCATTTTTTGTTAAATTTTATCTTTGATTATAATAGCTGAAGTGGAAAACATGATGATTTCAACAGAGAGAGCTCTTGAGTATACAAACGTTGAATCAGAAGCTCAACTTGATTCAACCGAAGGTAATACAAACGGTTTTTATCAGTATATCATTCTTAAATATTATGAAGGATTAATGAAATATTCCTTGAATTAAAATTTCATATTTCCAGAATCAAAACCCAATGATAAATGGCCTACTGAAGGTTCAATTCAATTTCAAAACGTTTCGATTTCTTATGATGGAGAAACTGATGCTCTCAAAAATCTAAATTTTGAGTTGGAAGGAAAACAGAAAATTGGAATTGTAGGGAGAACAGGCGCAGGAAAATCAACAATTGGTTCTGCACTCTTAAGACTTGTTGAGCCAACAGGGAAAATCATAATTGATGGAATTGAAATTCAAAAAATTGGTTTGCACGATTTAAGAAAAAGAATGTCAGTAATCCCGCAAGATCCTTTCTTATTTCAAGAAAGTCTTAGGTTCAATTTAGACCCGTTTGAGGAATTCGAAGAAATTGAATTATGGAAAGCCATTGAAAAGGTTTAAACATATTAATTTTAAACCGCTTTGAATGCATCAAATAGTAGATTTCACTATTAATTAACTAAATGTATGTACTAACTTTAATTTATAATGTCTAAAAATGTTTTGAAAGGTTGGTTTGAAAGAGCGGCTTTGCTCACTTGATTATCACGTGTCCGAAGGAGGGAAAAATTTGAGTGTTGGAGAACGTCAGCTCATTTGTCTAGCAAGAGCATTGATTCGAAAAAACCAAATTATTCTTTTAGATGAAGCAACAGCTAACATTGATCAAAAGTATTTCATATGTATTTAATTTTCTGAAGATAATTTAAAATTGCTATTATATTTAAACAGTTAAATAACATTTGGACATTTTTTAATTTAATTAGAACTGATGCATTGATACAACAAACAATTAAAAAAAATTTTCAGGATAAAACAGTATTAACAATTGCGCACAGAATGGAAACAATTCTTGATTCTGACATAATAATTCTACTTTCTCAAGGAAAAATTAAAGTATAATTAAAGTGGGAAATATTTAAGTGCACCAGTAGTAATTCCTGGATTTACCGCTGATGAAAATACTAGAATTGCAGTAGGAATATTAATTTGACAGTTAAATACTAATAGTGTTATAAAAATACCAATTTATATTTAGTAAAGCCAACCTGAGTAAAAGATCAGCAACTCAAGAATGATCTTAAAAAGATTGAATCATTTAAGATCAATTGATCTGATCTTCGAAAGAGTCGATTTTCAAGCGATCTGATCTGATATTTTGAGATAGAGTGAATTGAGAAACGCATAATGATAAGCTAGTTAATGTTAAAAGAAAAAATCTTATATTAGACCACTTAAGGTTTAGTCTAAAAAGCAAATTAATTGATCTGATCTTGGCATAAGGGTCGATTTTCAAATGATCTGTTCTAGCTATTTTGGATTAAATGATAAGTTTATTTATCCCAAAATACAAGTAAATTATTTTTACAACACGATTAGTAATTGTGATGCAGATTAATATTCTTGCAAATTAGAGAGTGATCTAACCATATCACTATTTTATTTAACAAATTTTTTTTTGCTGAAAATTGACTCATTCATTGATCAAATCAGATCAATTGATATTTTTATATTGATATTCTTTTTAAGATCACTTTTATTTTGTAATATTACGTTGTAATAATATCAACGAAATAAAACCAACGTTTTACTACAGATAATACATAAATTGGTATTTTTATAGCACCATTAGTATTTAGCTGGGAGATTAATATTCCTACTGCAAATCTAGTATTTTCACTGCAATCCCAGAATTACTACTGGTGCACTTAAATACAACCCAATAAAAAGTATTAATTCATCATTTCATACGTTAATAAATTTCTTTGAATTTAAATGATTATTTTAATA
>VJMY01001419.1:0-13053 GCA_009869795.1 Neelides sp. FZ-2019 | reverse complement strand
AAATATAAAGAATTATGTTATTAGGAAAGCTTCACAAAATTAAACGTAAGGAATTAGGAAAAGTAATACTAAATTTTATTAAAATCTTTAGCATTTCATAATATTCTGGGAATAGATTTATTTTACTTACTTATGTACCTACTTACGTATTTATATTCATTTAATTATACAGGAAATTTAGTTGGAAATAAAAAGGAATTATTTCTAACTTTTGGAACAAAAAACCTACCTCTAAATTGTTTCTTTATAAACAATATAAATTATAAAATATTGATTAACTGTTCAGATAAAAACATTAGTTATAATCTTGACGCTATATTAAATCTAATAAAGTATTTAAATATTTTGCCGGGAATTTGCAAAAAGTCTAATTTTTTGAGTAAATATAATTAACTCTATATCAAATTTAATCTTATAATATAAATTTATAAAGAAAGTTTTAACATTTTTAATCGTATAATTTATATAAGTGAGCCATTCAGTTTTATAAAAAACATGAAACTATTTATATTTTTTGTTTTCTCAAATTTAATAATACCAGACATAGTTACATTGAGAAGTAGCAATGAAAATTGCTATTTTGAAAATTCCACCACAAGCAGAATTAACTGCGGTTGGAAAGATATTGAAATGAGCGTGTGTGAATCTCATGGTTGTTGTTTCGACAATTTAAATTACCATTCATTTTTTTGTTTTTATGAAAATAAAGAGTATCAACTAAATCCCATTGAAACAAAAAATTCAACTATTAAATGCAACAATACAAATTGTGATTTCCAAAATCCTCTAATAAATAGAGTCAAATGTGGCGAACGGGGAATATCAAAAATTGATTGCGAAGCAATAGTCTGTTGTTATGATAATGAATATACAAATGCTCATAACTGTTTTAATGTGAATTTTCAAAAATTATTAGTTTCAACTTTGGTGCAAAATTATGTTAGAACCAAAGATTCAAATTGTAATACTGTTGAAATAACTAATAATTTGACAGCATTGCACATTGCAGTAGCCAATAATAATTCCAATATCGTAGAGATTTTATTGAAAAATAAAGCTGAAATTGAAGCATTGGATAATAAAAATTTGACTTCATTGCACATAGCTTCATCAAGAGGATTTGAGAAAATCGTTAAAATTTTAATATCCAAAGGAGCAAATACAAATGTTTTTGAACAGAATAAATATACGCCACTTTATCTCGCTGTGTATTCAGGGCATATTGGAATAGCCAAAATATTGCTAGAGAAGAATAAAGAAATGGTTAACTACAAAACGAATGATAAAAATAAAACACCTTTACTTGAAGCAACTTCTCAAGCCAATGTTCAAATGGTGAATTTACTAATAAAAAATGGAGCGGATGTTAATGCAGTTGATATATATGGTTGGTCATCTTTACATAGAGCATCAGAAAATGGTAGTTTGGAAATCGTGAGATTACTTTTAAAAAACGGAGCTAAAGCGAACGCACTAACAAATGAAAATTCGACTCCATTGCATTTTGCAGCAGCTAAGGGTTTCAATGAAATTGCGGAATTACTTTTATCGTTTAAAGCAGATCCAACTATTTGTCACACAGCACTTGAATTGTCAAGATTGAAACAACACTTTGATGTAGCCGAAACCTTAGCTACAAAATCAAATAATCTATTGCTATCAAATTCAAACAATCTATTGCTATCAAATTCAAACAAATTTGACCCCATGAACGTTTTAATTGGAATTAGTGTTTCAGCATTAATTATGTTTTTGATATTGATATTCATTATTTTAATTTTTGCATTTAAATATATGAAAAAAAACAAAGAATTAAAAAGGTTTTTGAACGACGAAGAAATTAAAGAATTTTTGGAGGGTGGTAAAATGTACAATATATTTTTAAGAAGTAACGAAAAAATCGTAAAATACAATAACAAATATGAAGTCAAGCGTGATCAAATATCATTAGGTTTCAATGACAAAAAACTAAAATTACAACTAAAGTTAAACATAATTTCATAAGAGAAAATACAATTTGTTAATTTATAGGTTATTACAGCTATTTAAAATATGTTTATTTATACATAAATATTTAAAGCTCACAATCAGTATGTACATACGTTTTAACTTATGTTGAAAATTTTAGTCAAAAAAGCTAAAAGCTAGATAATTACACAATTTAATTTTTCACAAATTTAACTTTTTTTTTATAAATTTTCATAAAATTTTAACTTTATAGGCAATAAAGTATTAGGTTCGGGGAATTTTGGACTTGTTATGAATGGATGTATAGAATTCAAAAATGAGCGTGTGGAAGTAGCAGTAAAAATAGTTAAATCTGGAACAAACCTGTTACAAGTTAAAGCATTATTAGACGAATTAAAAATAATGTCAACAATTGGAAAGCATAAGAATGTCGTTTCACTTATTGCTGCTTGCACGCAAAATATAAATTTAAGTAATGAGTATTTTATAAATAAATAAATATATGCATATGTATAGTTGTTTTTATATATAAAAACTTTGAATTAATTTATAAAAAGAGTAATTAGATTAAATATTTTTTAAAATGTTTTCACTCAAATCATTCAAAATATATTGATGTCAAATGTAAACTAAAATATTTTACGAATTTAGATGAAATCTATGTGGCAGTTGAATATTGTTCTAACGGAAACCTACTTGACAAACTTTTATCATTAGATAACCAGGTTTTATCAAATTCTAAAACAAATGCTGTTAAAATTTACGAAAATCAAACTCAAAGAAGGTATTTAAAAAGCTTTTTATTAGTTGAAACTCGTAATACCCGCTTATATAAAATGTATTTTAAGAGAATAGGAAATTAACATTGACTAGGTTAATTAAGTTTGATTAAGTATAAATTTGATTGAACTGAACCAAAAATAAATAATGGGAAACATAAGTGTGCCGTGAAAATTTTTTTATTGAAATTAACATTGCATTTTTAACGAATTGACACTTTTAGTATAGACATTAGTTCTTTAACCGCACGGTTTTGTTACTTGTTTGTTTTTATTGTATGAATGCATGTATAGCTTATTTACTCATTATTTATTCTAATTCATTCATTCTAAATGACATTAATTTTTGACTGACATTTAATTATATTAATTATATGAAATAGTTTTATAATGTAATATAAATTTTAAATATTCAAATCTAATATAATTAACAAATTCATAATTGTAATATCAATATTAACCATTAAAATTTAGGGTAAGTCAAAATGATTTAAAAAGTAAGTTGAACAAATGGGCATTTGAAATCTCTAATGGAATGGCATTCTTGAGTCAAAACAAAGTAACTGTTCAGAACCACGTTTAAACCCATCATGTCATGGATTTGTTTTTTCACTTTAATATCTTTAATTTTGTATTAGATTATTCACTGCGATTTAGCTGCAAGAAATGTATTACTAACTTCTTCAAATAACGCTAAAATATGCGATTTCGGCTTATCAAGGAAACTATTTGAAAATGCGACCTATACAAAGAAATCATCTGTATGTATCATTTGTAGAATTTAAATTAAATGACTAATAAATTAAATTATATGTATAAATGTTAGTAATCTAATTTTTCTCACATTTAGTGTCCATTGCCATGGAAATGGATGGCAATTGAGTCTTTGGAAACAAATACATTTTCTGAAAAATCTGATGTTTGGTCTTATGGGATTACATTGTGGGAAGTGTTTTCACTTGGAAAAACCCCCTATCTTGGATCAAATTGGAGCAATGAATTTGTCGAAGGATTACGAAATGGAATGAGATTGTTCAAACCTAAATACGCATCCCATAAAATGTAATTTTAATAATTTATTTTTAATAATCATTACTTAATTACATTTTACATATCTCAAATGCTCTAGTTTTTAAAATTGTTTAATTTGTTGATAAAAATATTTTGTTTAAATGGCTTATGAATTCTCTGTTAGGTATGAAATAATGTTTGAATGCTGGACGGCAAATTCAAAAGATCGACCTTCATTTCCAAATATTTCGCTTAGAATTGAAATAAACGAAAATTTAGAAATAGCTGATGAAACGGCAATATATGCAAATGTCTAACAACTAAGATGTATCTTTTAAAAAGTAAATTCTAAATAAATCTATAGGCAAAATTATTTTAAAATTAAAATTATCGAGACTAACTATCCTATTTCCTAGCCTAATTGGAAGCTGGTTTGAAATAGTGATTCATATAGTTGATAGTGAAGAGATATGAAGTATAAACCTTAGAAGATTGAACTTGTTTAGTCTGTATGGCGAGTTGGTTTCTTTGACATTTGGAAGTTCTTGTTTTTTGAACATTTTAGTATAATTTATTGTTTAATTGTGTGTGCTAATAAACAAACTAAATGAAAATAGTTGGGCAGACATTTGACCCTTACTATCATTAGCTGGCATTAGAGAGCATTATTTATTAAAGTCAACGATTTCCATTTATATTAATTAAACAATATACCAACATATTATGGCGAGAGGCAAAGAAGTAAAGCGGTGAAGTCGAGTGGGTAAGGTCGAGGAAAATAAGGAATTTCTTCAGAGACTAGACGAGTCGGTAAAATAATATAATTTATAAAAAAGTTTGAATTAAAATTACATTGTGTATATATCATAAATAGGCTCACTTAACCATTTTTAAAACCATAGGATGTGATACAGTATTAATTGGAAACTGTTTCATAATAAGTCAATGTAAAATATACATGTAGGAAGCAAATGAATTCCAATTTAATAATGATTCAAACAACATAATACAATATAAATATACATTTGGATGATTTACAAGTCGATTTGATGTTTCAAAATTAGATACAAATGAAATACAATCATGCAGATGTGATTTTATTACATGTTATCATATTCTTGCTGCACAACAGTTTGTCTGAATTATTCACAAATGTCAAACAACGTCGTTAAGCTCTCATCCATAACCAAATCCAAAAAGTACAAAAGAAAATCTGGTAGAAATTTTTTTATTCAATTTTAAATCAAGGAATTGGACAAGAAATCAAATTTAAGTTTTGTTTGTCAAACTGAATAATAAGTTTTATGTCTGGAACAAGATTCAAGCGTAATGTATATGTATCATAAGAAATTGTTACATTTCTTACATTGAGTATTGAAAACTATCAATGATTATAAATATCCATTATACGAATCTTTTACTTTATTAATTTGTTATAATAATTAAGTTTTAGCCATATTAAAACAGTTAAATGAATATTAAAAATAGAAAATGAATAAATAGTAAGTAGGACTTTAGCGAAACTCTATAGTTAATGAAACTCTATATCTAAAGCTATATAGACTTTTAAATAAAACATAGGCCCTTAAGGTTTTACAATGTAACCACTTCTTTTTATAATACATTTACATGTATGCGCAATATATTGACTCAATTGAATGTTCCTCTTATATGTAATTTAAATGAAATTTTGTAAAATTAGAATATTATTTTAAGTAGGGTATTAATTAAGGATATCTTGTGGTATAAAAAGGGAGAATAAGTAAAAGGATCAGAAACCAAGACGCTGAACATGGAAGGAGGTGAGGACTGATCTGGATTTGACCGGGGAACTTGATAATATTTTGAACGCCTAGGCTTGAAGATTTAGGACCAAGATTTATACTTCTGTAAGTGTAAAACGGAAGGTTAATGGGAGTAAGCTAACATTTTTCTTTTTTGAACCTCCGCCTTTATTAAAAAGATTAGAAATAAATTCTCCTCCTCCTTTTATAATTTCTTTGCCTACTTTATTTAATATTAGATAGCGGCAACGGCCTGCACCGAAAAATAACATTCATATATTTGCATAATATAATTAACTTTAAACTTGTATAAAAATGATATTTTTTGTATGAAAATTGCCTACATTTTATCACAATAATAATAATGTCCAAAAACATCTTTACCTTGAGTTCCCTTGCGATTATTTAAAGAATATCATATTAAAAATCAAATTATTATATAGACCAAAGTAATTGCTCCAACGCATTGAACATGCTAATTTCCTTCGTTTTAAGTTTTCCATAAAATTGTAGAGGAAAAAAGTTCTCAAGATCTAATTTACATTTTTGGTTTTCCTCTTTAAAGATATTTCCTCATTAAATTTATTATAAAAGTGAAGTATTTCAAATATTTAAATAAATAAATAAAATTATTAAATGAAGATTTCATTTTAACAAGTTTAATAAATAATGACTAAAATATATTTATTGTTATTTTACTTATTAAAATTGTGTTCATGTAATGAAATTCACAATTCAAGCTTAATATTACATAAATGCTGTGAGTTAAGTTATTTATTAAATGGAACAAATTGCATTAAATCGCCTAGGAATTATACACAAGAGAAGAGAATTTTATTTCATTCTACCATGCATATTCACTATCCAAATAATTCAAATCTTGATGTCAATTACCAGTAATTGCCAAATAAGGGATTCTTTAAAAAATTTTATTTTAAATTAACATTAACATTCTTATCATATTAAATTATAGTTATATAAATGATTAAAATTAAATTTCCGTTTTATGGATCTAAAAATAATTAGGCTTGGCAAACTTCCTCCTTTTGAATTAAATGAAAGTCAATCCATTGATGTTCATGATGGCCCATATAACTTGAATTTCGACTTGCATGGGAATTTAGAAGTTTTTAATATAGATCATCAAAGTTATGTCATTTATCCTATTAATTCCTATTGTTTCGAGGAAGGTCTTGGGTAAGTTTGAATTTAAATTCACTTTGTGTATTTGAAGAATAAAGTCATCTTATAAAATACTAAAAAGGCTAATTGACTTTTTATTCCAAATAGGGAAAATAATGACATTAAACAATTTCTTTTGGTCCACAACAACACAGAATCTTTGATTATTGAAAAATGCTGTGAATTTGGTTCTTCCATGAATTCAAAAACTGGTGTTTGTTTTCCGGACCCAAAACCATTCAAAATGAATTTCTACAAAAACTCGAGGGAAATGTCAACAAATACAATTAATGTACTTTTCGTTAAAGAGCGTGATTGCAATAAATTCTATTTAAATTCGATTTCAGACTTAAATTACATTCCGTAAGAGTAAAAAATATTTTAAAATTTACATATTGTCTTGTGAACATTTGTGTATTGTTGTTAAGTAATTAATTGAATTTAGCTAGTCCTTATTTTATAAGGATTATTAAGCAAAAATTTTATTTCATTAAATTTAATTAAATTATTCTGAATGTTAGATTTGTCATTCTTGAAAATGGAAGTTTGTATTTGGTAGATTTTTCTACTAAAAAATGGAGCGTAAGTAAAACTCACACGTATTGTATTGATCAATTACATGATAAATTGCCCAATCAAAATACTTCAATATTTTGTGAAATTGGATCAAAACAAATTATCAAATATTGTATGAAAGAATTAAATAGTAAGTTAATATTTATTATACATATTTAATTTTTAATTAAATATAATATGTATAAAATGATTTTTCTTAAAGTTGAATATATTCTGAACTTTTAAAAATTAATCTTGATATGATTATATTTAATATCATGTTACATTAATAAATATTATTAAAAAAATAAACTATCATTTTAATCAATATGATCTTTTTTACAGAAACACGAAAATATTATAACCTAAATACTTCTAATAAGCAAGATAGAAAGTCTGATGGAGCTGTAAAGAATACATTAATCTACTATTTTATTTAATAATTATAAATTAATCAAATAATATTTCAATTCTAGATTCGCAATATCATCTATATAGCATGCTTTGTTGTTGCCATTTTCTTCCTGTTCATCTCGACTTTATTGCTTTTGATTGATGGGCGTAATATCCATTCGTGGACTCTCACCTCCTACGTCTCTTCGCTACTCATCTTTTATCTTTTGTTCTTCTTCAAAGCTTTAATAGCTCGGAAATCTCCTCAATGTGTTACTTATGGTATTGCACTACATTAATTTTACTATTTAAAAATTAAATGTTCAATCTAAACAATTTAAAATTGAATAATTTATTTAGGTGCTTTTGTTCACTTCTTTGGCATATTTGCTTTCTCTTGGCTCTCAGTAATTAATTTCGACCTATGGTGGACATTCAGGTAATATTAATTAACTAATTTATGTATAGTGATTAGTATTGCTAAAAGTTAAATAAAATAATTAAAATGTAATGCAGTATCATTAAAATTGACGAGGGAGAAAAGTGAGGAAATGCGACGGTTTTTATATTATGGGATTTTTGCTTTTTCTATTCCTTCCATATGGATTACTTTTTCTGTTTTAATGCAAAATTTGACTAAGTAAGAAATAAATTTTGTTTGTTAAATATATTTTTATTAATTAAAGTTTCCCAGTTTATATTTATAAATTATTACATTATTTATTCCAATAATTTAGGGCATTATGACATTTAAATTAAGAATTAAAGTATATTTCTTTAGTTAATTATAATAAAAACATTTATTGAATTCAAAGATTGAATTGCGGGCGATTAAATGAAATTGAAGATCCTTTATATGGGAGTAAAGTGGAATTGTCTCCTGGGCCAGAATACGGCATGAGTTGCTTTATCCATAAAGACCGAATGTTTCGTTATTTCTTTATTCCTGTCGGGACTTTGCTGCTTGGGAATTTGATTTTTTTTTGCATAATTTGGTGGCGGAAGATTTCAATTCATAAGAAAACGCGAGTAGCGACTTGGACAAGTTCAAGAGAACGCCGGAAGTTATAACTTTTTTCACTCTTGATACTCACCTAAAAATTTGATTTCCTTATTATATGATTCTTTTCACTTTTAGGTATCAATTATTTTTCAAGTTGTTCATTGTGATGGGAATAACGTGGTTTTTGGAAATCATCACTTCCTCTTTAGAGAGTTATCTTGGTGACACTTGGGTTGGATTGTTTTTGGATGTCATTGTGTTATTTCAAGCAATTGCCATTTTCATTGTTTTTGTATGCAAAAAAGAAACTTTGTTGGCCATTCATAAAAAATGTCCTGGTTTACATTGTGAGGTTTTTGAATTTTGAATTAATTTACTACTAAATATTATTAAATAAACTCATGCTATTGTTTATTATTTTAAATTAACAAACAATTCTCAATAATTTATGAAAAAAATTTTATCAATTTGTATAAAATTTACTAAAATAATATAATAAAAAAAATTTATTGTTAAAAAGCCACTTTTCCATTGTTGGACCAAATACTCCTATCAAATCTTGAAGGCAAACAAACAAAGGATATCAATAATCCACTCATACTAACTAAGTGCATCACTTATGAGAATGATTAATAGCACTTTTTGAAGACGCTTTTGATAATATCCTCCTTTCACCTTTACGCGACAAAGTGCGTAATCCTCCAACTTCATAGATGAATCCGGACAGGTCAGCGTTGTAAACATTAGCTTTGCTTTTGAGTAAAATTGAATCTTTCTCATACTCGACGAACTTGTTTCCTAACTTGTTCACTTTCTTGAATCTAATCAACATTTTGGATTTCATTTTCAGTCACAAACTTAAGGACTTTCCAAGAAACAATTTTATTTTTCATTATAAATAAATGTACCCACTTATCACTTGCTTTAAAATTTGAAATTTCAATTTCTCTTGAAAAATGTTTTGCCCCTCTTCTAAATCAATGTCATGCACATTTAAATTGTCGCTTCTCGCTTGAACAAACTTTTCTCTCACAAGACTTTCAACTTTCAAAAAATTTTTTATATTGTGCCATTTTGATCTACATATTTTTTAAATCTGGTAATGTAATTGGAATTTTGAATTAAAGGAAATTTTTTTTGAGTTCGAGCAAATTTATTTGTTTTTGTTATGTTCATGAATGCTAAAGAGAATGTAGACCGTTCAATTTCATGACATTCCCATTCTTGTGAGCTGTTTTGTTGGGAATCTTCATCGTCTTCACTGTCACACACTTCGTAGTCAAATTCACAATTCTCTTCATTTCTGAAGTCTAAAGTTATATCTTGAGAAATTTCATTTAAAATTAAATCTATTAAAATTGGAAAGATTTTATTTGATTTCTCTATTTCTTCTTCAGAAGGAAATGCAGAAATGAACGAATTTTCATATATTAACTTCGTTTTTTCTAATATTAATTAAATTTACAATGTTTAAAACTTTACCCGTAATTTAATAATTAAATTGACAATAAATAAGCTTAAACTGTCAAGATTAAGGATTTAGTTATTATAATGGGTTAAATCTTCTTTTTTAAATAGCATATTAGTCCAATTCATTGATTTTTTAAAATGTTAGAAATCGATCAAATAATTTAATTACAATTCGCTGTTCATACATAACATACTTTAATGACAAATATTAATTGCAATTAGTGACTTATCCAAAAATTTTAAATTTTGATAATTAAACATGCATAAAGATGTATAAAATCCACTTTGCAATTATTCATAAATGTTGGGAGAAGAGTTCAAATATTTTAATTACAATTAACCGTTCAACATTCATTAATGTCAAAAATTAAAAGTTTTTACTATTTGTTAATTAAGGATAAATTTTTTGAATTATTATTCATAACTATGTAAACTGGTTCAACTGGCTTGGTTGTAAACGTATCAATTAATTACAATTATCAAACAAATACAAATAAAAGATCCGGCGATTGAAATGACTATGTCAAAATTCTGTTACATTTTTATTTATTGTTAGTATTATTCCATTATTAGAGAATCCCATAAAAAAATTACTAAATGGCTCACAATCACAATTCAAAAACTTCATCTCAAAAAGTTCATCTCAGGAAAGGTTATTTCAAGAAATGTTTCGAAGAGTTAATTAGAACATGTCCATTGAGATTTGATGATGAACCAAATGATCCTTCTAATTGTGAAACAGGTACTGTACATAGGATTAATTATGATTAATATATTTAATTATTTTTTATTTTTATATTGATTATAAAACATTATTATATCAAACTAATATACATAATAATTTATTTTTAGATCAAAACCTCGGTAACTACCAATTACCCGAAACCCGAAGTACCAAACACCCGAAATTTAACATTACATAGAATATATAAGCTACCAAAGACCCAAATACACGATATACCAATCACCCGAAAAAACACCCGAAAATCAAAAAACCACAAAACACCTGAAAAAACACCCGAATATCAAAAAACTACAAAAAACCCGAAAATCAAAGTTTTTTGATTTTCGGGTGTTTTTTCGGGTGATTGGTATGTCGGGTATTCGGGTCTTTGGTAGCTTAGATAGGCTATGTAATGTTAAATTTCGGGTTTCGGGGGTTTGGTAGTTCGGGTGTACGGGTGTTTGGTACTTCGGGTTTCGGGTAATTGGTAGTTACACAAAATCTCGAGCTTCCAAAGTAAGCAAACAATACTGCTGTCAAATTTTATTCAATGTGATTAATCTCAACTAGCAAACATGTTTCAAAACAACAGTAGGTGAGTCCTAATTACTATTCATATTTTTATTCATAATATTTAATTATTTTAATGTGGCTAAAACTTAATTATTATAACACTTTCAAAGGTCCATTATACCAAATTTCTTTAAATTACTCAAGCTATTTACTAAAGCACGTAAGAATTTATACCGGAAAGAAATCATGTTCAATACACAATATACAATTATCGTTCTGTTTGGAGTCAGTATAAAAAGTTACATGGGAATTCGCAAAATTGAAATCCAACTAACAGATGTACCTGCATAAACAAATACTAACTATATGTATAGTTTCCAACATAAGTTAATTTCCAATTCCATGTAAGCTTTCATACTTAAAAAAGCAATACGAATGCAGGATGTGCAAAAATTCACATGCAAATTATAGAAGAGAAAAACAATGCAATCTACATAGGGAATTACAATTTTTTAATATACTCGTATTCATTGTCTCATGCCTACACTTCTTAATATGTAATGAACTTTCAGTAATCTATGATCTATTTATCAAATGAACTATTGGTTGGATTTTAAGTTTATATAAATATCATTATAGTATAATTGTTACATCCTATTTCTTATGCATATAAAAAATTACTCAATGGTTATAAAGAACTACTATACGAATCATTTACCTATCAATTAACATTAAACTTTTATAATATAGAAATTCTTTATATGAAAATAGCCTAAAATTTATTACAATAATAATGTCCAAAAAATGAGTTAATAAGAAGTTGAGTCATAATGATCTAACATGTCTGGATTCATTTTGACATCATCGTCATTTTAAGCAAACACAATTATTCATGAATAAATTTTTTATGTTCACCTCGAGTTCCCTCGTGATTATTTAACGAATTTCATATAAAAAATCTAACAGCGAGTTCTTATATAGACATAAGCAATTGCTCCAGGGCATTGAGCTAACATGCTAATTTTCGTCAATTTTAGTTTTCCATAGAATTGTAGGGGAAAAATGTTCTCAAGATCCAATTTACCTTATTTTTGGTTTTCCGCTTCAATGCTACTTCCCCATTAAATAAATATTTTTCCCTCAAAAGTTCAATAATTTTATTGTTGTTTTACCGTGCTAATGCATTTAACCAAAATCAAATTTATTTATTATAAAAGTGAAGTATTTCAAATATTTAAATAAATAATAAAATTATTAAATGAAGGTTTCATTTTAACAAGTATATTAAATAATGACTAAAATATATTTATTGTTATTTTACTTATTAAAATTGTGTTCATGTAATGAAATTCACAATTCGAGTTTAATATTACATAAATGCTGTGAGTTAAATTATTTATTAAATGGAACAAATTGCATTAAATTGCCTAGAAATTATACACAAGAGAAGAGAATTTCATTTCATTCTACCATGCATATTCACTATCCAAATAATTCAAATATTGATGTCAATTACCAGTAATTACCAAATAAGGGATTCTTTAAAAATTTTCATTTTAAATTAACATTAACATTCTTATCATTTTAAATTATAGTTATATAAATGATTAAAATTAAATTTCCGTTTTATGGATCTAAAAATAATTAGGCTTGGCAAACTTCCTCCTTTTG
>VJMY01001418.1:0-13056 GCA_009869795.1 Neelides sp. FZ-2019 | reverse complement strand
AAGAAAATGTTCAGAATAATAAATCAATTTATTTAAAAGATTTACCTGTACATGGTAAAAAATTTTATACAAAAATATATTTTGCGCAAAATGCCACGGGTTATCAAATCAAGAAATTAAAAAATGGAATTATTTTCTTCGTTGCAATTTTATTCTCAACTTTACGACAAATGAGTTGATTAATGAAAATAACTATATACCTAAATCTCGTTCATTTATTAATAAAAAGACAGAATGTTTTCTTGGTGTCCTTCAGTTAACTCAAGAATATTTGAATAATAACCCTGACAATTTAAGATTTTGCAATCGAAATCATGAATATAATGGACAAATGTATGAAATAATTGAAGAATGTCCCCATATGGAAAAAGACAAAGAATTAATTCATTTATGTCATTCTTATAGTTATATGACAAGTTTATCTATTAAAAGACATGACAAACCTACGAATAATCTTTTTTTTAAAAATCCGCATTGTTCTATTTGTAATAATTATTCATATTTCAATGCCGACGAATGCTATTTATCTTACTGTCCAAGTATAATTTTGAATGAACATGAGGTTTCTTCATTTATTTATAAATTTAGATATTCTTTAAATAATGAAACAATTCAAAATTTAATTTGTTCAAAAAATGAAATTGAGAATTATTTGAAACTGAAATGCGATCTCATTGAAAATGTGAAAAACTATAAAATCGATAATGCCTTGCTTGAATTTGTAAGAAATCATAATTCTCTCTTGAATGAAGAAAACGATAATGAAAAGGAGTCATTTGATCCTATTATTAATATGAAAGACTTTGAAATGACTTATTCAGATTTAAAAAATGCGTCATTTGTACGAATTGTTTCTTTAAATGAATCAAAATCATTCGTCAATTGTGATCGGATAGCCAACCATATGGAAATTGAATTACATAAATGCAAAATGCAAAATTTAATCATTAACAATGATATTACTATTGATCCAAGATTTAATGCTACTAAATATCGATTTGGTACAACGTGCAATGACAGCCGTTGGTGTAATTGTGACAATGACTCTAATTTATGGCGATTGTTGTCCTGATAAAATAATAAGTAAAGAAGAAGCTCGAATAAAGAAAACAAAAGATAACTTTTACTGGAAATGTCAAGGAATTTATGTTAGTGCATTTTATATTAACTGTTACTACTAATTATTATGATTAAATTATTATAAATTTACAATAAATAATATAAATATGTATATATATTGAAATTTTTTGTCAAGTTTTCTAATTGATGGAGATTATAAGATCATTAATAATTTAGATAGGTATGAAAATTAACTTTTTTACTTGGTTGTATACAAGAAAACTAGAATTTTTTTAAACATTATAATAATATAAATGAAATTCTCAAAAATTCACTTTGAATTTATGTTAATAATTGTATGATGTACTTAAGCTTTCATTAAGACATTTTGCATCTCCGTCTGTTCTAAAACTTTAGAAAAATTCGAAATATGACATGATGTAATAATTTTTATTGTACAATTTAGGCACTTACTCAAAATGAAGAATATAAGAAACAAGGAGTTTTTATGATAAGTTTTTGTCCAAAAAAAAATTCAAACATAGAATTAAAACGACTTTGTGAAGAGGAGAACAATCAAAACGAATCTATTTATTTAAGAGATATTCCGATCTTTGGTGAGAAAATCCTATATAAAAATATATTTTGCGCCAAATGCCATAATATATCTATGAAAAAAATGCAAGATTTGGATTTTCATCTTATTTGTAACTTTAAACTAAACATAACTGCAAAAGAATTCATCAATAAAAACATCTACCAATCTAAAGCAAAAACTTTTTTGAACAAAGATTCCATTGAAGGTGACAAATTTGAAATATGTAAGTTTAAATCATTTCAATTTGACAGTGACAGAAGTAAATTTAATAAGTTAAGAAACATCCGGTTTTGCCAATATAAATCACATATGGAAATTGAAATTATTGACAGTTGTCCAGAGAAAACTGAAAGTAAAGAATTAATTAATTATTGCAATTCATATTCATACCTAACTAAGATCAAGACTAAATTATATAAAAATCCCCATTGTGCTATGTGTAATGGAGAAACTTTGGATCTAGAGTATTGCTACTTAACACATTGTTCGGTTTTTCGATCTTATCCTTATCCTTTTGCTGGAGAAATTCCGTTGTCCTTTTTTTTCGATATTGTCCCTGTAAATTCCGAAGTCGGTTTCAAAAGTAAATGTTTCAAAAATGAAATCTGGAACTTTTTAACATCGACTTGTGATCTGATCGGAAAATTGGAAAATATTGAAACTACAAATATAACAGAAGAGAAACCAATCATATACAACGAAACTCATATTAATAATTTTAAACTTAAAAGAAATTGTGACAAAATTTTCCTACATGAAAATGAATTTAAGATAAATCCAAATTTAACCGTTACTCTCAAGTTATTATATATATATATTATATAATATATATTAAATATAACGGCAGTTTAAAGATATATTCCGAGGATGAATATGTATATTGGAATAAGACAACAATTTCAATTTGCGCGGAAAATTTAAATGGTAGTTTTCAACTAAGATTTTCGTCATATTTATATTATTTTTCAACAATTAGTATAGTAATATCTTTAATTTGCTTGTTAATTCACATGATTGTCTATATGTTAGTTCCTTCATTAAGAAATTTCCATGGGAGAAATCTTTTTTGTTTCGTACTTTCTTTGTTTATTGCTCAAATTTTTGTTCTAAATATTGCCAACAAATTCAAATTAATTTACATTTTATCATCAATTGCATTGCAATATTTTTTCCTAGCTTCTTTTTTCTGGATGAATATTTTAAGTTTTGATATATGGAAGAAACTAACAGGAAAAAATGTTGGAGAAATAAAAAACCCACCTTTGTCTTTACATTCGAACAATGCTAAGTTTGTTAAATACTCAATCTATGCCTGGACGATTCCCTTAATAATTGTCATTTTAGCTGTTCTTATTGAGCTCATTGATTTTGATGTCTTGATATTCGGTGATTCTGGAAATGATTTATTTAAAAATATAAAACCAAATTATGGCAATAATGAAATATGTTGGATTTCCAATAGAACGTCTCTTTTAATTTTTTTTGGAATTCCTGTTTTCTTTGTTATTTTGGCTAACGGATATTTTTTTTACTCGAACATCAATTTCAATATATTTACAAAAAAAGGAAATTAGTAAAACAATAGATAATCAAAATGATACTCAACTTTCAAAAAAAGCTATTAACAGCAATAAAAAAGAGAGTTTTATTCAAGTTGTATTTAAAATTGAGTGTTACTATGGGGCTTACTTGGATTCTTGGTTATGTCGCAGCAGCTGTGGATTCTGAATATGTATGGATCCCATTCGTAATTTTAAATGGATTTCAGGGAACTTTCATTTTTGTTGCCTTCAATTGTAAAATGGTAATTTTAAAAAAATTGCGTTCCAAGTTTTTTAAAATGGAAAGGAATGAAAAATCAATATTGCCCTCAATTGAACTTGTTGAGTCTTGAACTTCTCGGCTAACCGAACATACATACAGAGTATATATACCAATTAACATTCAAATTTTTCTCGAACAATTCATAAATAAAAATCATAATCATCTATAGTCTATTAAAAACACCAACAATACAATAAATTGCAATAATAAACGTGTTATGCTGTTAAGTACTTAATTACATTATATTAGAATATAAGTAAATATATAATAAACAATAATAAGATAAATTAAGAGTAAGTAGGACTTTAGCGGAACTTTAAGGTATTTAAACATTAAATAACACAAAGGTACTTAATGTTTTTTCAATTTAACTTTGACCTAAATTTTTGTTTTATGTTATACTTATATGTGTGCGTATTCATATGTGTAATATACATTAATCTAATTGAATATTCCAGTTAGATGTTAGTTAAGTGAAATCTTGTAAAATTAAAATATTATTTTAAATAAGTAGAATTGTAAATAAGAACATCTTTGAGCATAAAAGGGGAAGAATGTAATGCAAAAGGATCAGATACCAACAAGCTCCCTAAGTAAGACCTGAGGAGCGTGATCGAAAATTTGTGGTTGAAGAACCTGAGGGTTAATTAGACCGGCAAGGATTAAGTGTAAACGAAATGGTAAAGGATTGAGCTAAAGTCATTCTCCTTGAAACTGTCATTTATATACATTCATTATAAAATAATTCTTGTTGTAATTTATTTGTTTTTTTAATATCAAGTAACGGCTACGGCGTGCACTGATAAATAAAAATTTATATTTGCATAAATTGGAGGTACGGGCAAGGTCAAAATTCCTTTTCTTGCAATTAAAACTCATTCCAAACTGTACAACGTGTACAACGTGAACTGAATTATATAATGATTCTCATGTACATTCGCCAACAGTGTTTAAATCCCAGGAAACTTAACTTGGTCGGGATGAGCTCAAGCGAAGTTTATTGATTGCCCCAACTTCCTCTTGATATACATTGTATATACTACTCTGAATTTAAAGTATCTTTAGATCCATCTTCATTTACTAGTTATATTGAAATGAGATTCTCAGTTTCTATCGAAAATTTGAATAGGAAATAACATTTTTGACTTTCAATGTAAAGTAATGATTTATTTCTTTAAATTGATAATTACAGTAAATATTTAGATAATATTAAGTAAGTAAGTGAGTAAATGTTAAGTGACCAATAAATTAGAAATTTTTACTTTGAGAAATTTAATAGTTGGCCATAAATTATTGAGATTAATCATCATAATTTAATCTTATTATCAAAATATAAATTCTAGAATAATCACAATTTACAATTTTTAACAGGTTTAAAAAATGATTTAAAAAAATTTAATTCAAAGAAAATTGTGTTGTTTATTTGTTATTTTGATTTTTAACTTTTTTGTTTGACAAAATAAGATTTAACAAAAAAGTTTCCGAATAAAATAAGATATGTAGCTGCAATTGAAATACTTATATTGAGAGTTTCTTCTTTCGCATTACATGTATAGTATTCTAAAAATATTAAAATATTGATTATATTCAAATTTGCTTATTATAACTTATTTATTTAATAAATTCAATTTGGAATGGAGATTTACTTTTCATGAAACTTGCATAAGAAATTATTACAAAGGCAATGACAAACTGAATCAGTTGCATACTCGTAATAGCCATTCTAATTTGTTTTCCAAATTTAATATTGAGGGCCTATAGAAAATTCAATTTATTTTTAAGAATTAAGTTATTAAAAACATTGTACTTATAATTATATAAAAATGAAATAATTTTACCGTTGCAGCAAAGTAACTGTACATTACTGAGTGAACTAAATAGTTAAGGCAGCACAAGTTAATGGCAAAAGTATCATGCGTTTGGATAAAATATATTGAACTCACAAGTACACTAGTGTGATGATACCTATTAAAATATAAAACAGCATAAAAATTTGAGCTAACTCAAATTTAAATTTTTAATAATATATAAAATTATAAATAAATTACCAATGTAAAAATATTAAAGGTTTTTTTCTTAGAACAATAAATAAAGTGTCGCCCAACTCAAAAATTTTTGAAAATGCAAAAGCAACGTTCCAAAATACAAGAGAATGCGTGACGTCATATCTAAAACATTCAAATATTGAAATGTAAAATAAAACCCGTATAACTTTTATTTTTAAATTAATTTGATGTATAAATTAAAAAATATATTGCTCTTTTACCTTCCACAAATTGTTTTATAAACTCCGTGTGTCTTATAGTGAAATAATAATTCTGGAATTATTTTAGAAGCCCCAATCATTGAAAATATTCCAATGGTCAAATTCCAAATAAACAGAGGAAATTTCAAATCAAAGGGTTTTCTATTCATCATAAAAGCTTGAATTCCGAAGATTAATCCAATATAAATGAATGAAATGAAATAAATCCAGTTGAAATTTAACGTGACAAATTCGTGTATCTTTTCAAAATTCAGAATTTCAAACTCATAAGATTTTTGAATATGAGGCAAATCCTTAACTAAATAGAAATCATTTCGGGACTCAAAAGAATTCATGATTAAATTAATTTAAATTACACTTGGAATGAGTTTTATAAAACTTGTGATTTGCCAGAAATTAAAATATCAAATAAGATCTGGGCTTCTAATAGATCTCTTTTTGTTATAACACATTTATATAAAGTTCCTTTTTAATTTTTTTTCTAAATTATTAAATATTTTTGAAATATTCTCAATTAAAATTTAAAACTCATTTTCATGCAAGTTGTGCAACATGTTATGCAAAATTGCAAAATTACTAATTGCAAGTTAATTGCAAAGTTAAGGTGTAAAATTGGAATGAATTATAGGAATATTATTTTAATCACTTTTACATATTTAACACAATCATACCAAAATTGCATTTTATAGTTTGGATGAAAATGTAGTATTTAATAAAATTTAAACTGAATTATTTATATCAATTAAATAAATAATTAACTATAATCATCTCGCGTTCCATTCCAATAATATTTATCAGAGATAATTAAGTTGACCAATTTTGTTATGAAATATTACAAGAAACGGTTACTTATTGACAAATTTATTTTAAATTAAATGTTAAAGGGTTATAGTAGGTGCAATGTTATAGAGCTTTGATTTAGAATTTTTGATGTAGACTTAATAGATCGAAACTTTGTCTGCTTAGAGTCAACTTGAATGAATATAATTTTTATAATCAATAAAATAAATCATTTTATAGGATAGGATCTAAATATCTTAATTCTTAGGCATTTATAACAATAATAATTATCTTTAAAAATGTGATGACAATGCTGATATCCTATGAATATCCTTAAAATGAACTGTGGCTGCTATGGTAATAAATAATTTCTTATAGGATAAATATAATATAAATTAAATTAAAATTATGAGACATTAAATAATATGTATGTAAGTTTATACCTTATTTGATTAAGAGAAATTAGAGAGTTTATAGAAATCGAATATGAATTTGCTTTATCAATAATGAACATTTAAATAATAGAAATGAGTGTCGTTGGTCTTTATTTCATTTGTCTTCTCGTCAGTGTTTTTGGTATGTTTTGTATACCTTTTAAAAAATTTGACTTAGAACTATTTAAACTTAATTTCAACTTATTCTTCAATTTACTTTTCAACGTGTTATCTTATTTTCATTGTAAATTTAAGGTGGCCAATTTGGATTTCAGCCCGGACAAGGAAATTTTATGAATCATGCTGGGAATATGTTTGGTCAACTTGGCCAAATAACTAATGGATTTGGTCAAATGGGGCAAATGGGTCAATTAGGCCAAATGGGTCAACCTGGTCTTTTATCCGGCACTTTACAGACTTTTAATAATCCCGGTGTCATCAACACTCAAACAATTAAACAAATTCATCCAAATGGAGTTGGAACTTCAACCTTTACATCCTTTTCAAGTTCCGGCGGTATGCTTGGAGCCGGACAACTTTTAGGATAATGATTTTCTTATTCAATTTATGTCAAAATAAACATTAAGAAAATGCAAAAATGAATAAAATTTTCATTCAAGGATTGGCCATTATTTATTATTTGCCTATTTTAAATAATTTACAAATTTATTTAAATATTAAATCTTAAGTTAAAAAATTAATGACATTAATTAACATTGCATATTAAATAAAAAAATTAATAATTTAAATAAATTCTAAAGATTTCAAGGCAGATGCTCTTCCATAACCGACATGATTATTAGGATATCTTGTATCTGAATGTCCATCACACGATCCTCTTGATGGGGTAACTGGTTGTGCGCCATTTTGCAATGCTTCAAGTATTTCATCAAAACTTGCTGTTTCATTTTTTGATTTTAAAATTGCCACTACTCCTGCCACATGAGCAGCCGCAGAAGACGTCCCAGACATCATGGCAAAGGAAGTGTCACTTAAATGCGAAGCGCTTCGAACATTTACCCCAGGAGCCGCAACATCTGGTTTAAACAAGTTAGACCCAGTAGGACCAACGGAAGAATTAGTGTAAAATAAGTTTGCTTGATTAATCGCGCCAATTCCAAGAACTTTTCCATTATCTCCGGGCGAATTTGCAGTTGCGCAACTCGGGCCATTATCTCCAATGGGAAATACAGGGATTATTTCCCCAGCTCTCCAAACATCAATAACTTGATTGAACCAACTCAAGCCGCGCCCTTCAAACCACGAATTTGAAATTATATTTGGCGCCATTGAACAATCCTGGTTTTCTCCCTTTGGGTCAGTCGGACAAGTCATGAATTGTCCACAGGCAATTAATTGACTTTGTTCGCATCCAAATCTCCCGCAACCAATGCAGGCCATCCAATGGGCGTCAGGCGCAACTCCAATGTCAGGTTTCCCGCAAATCGTTCCTGTCACGTGAGTTCCATGACCAACTGGGTCATTTGGGCTTTCGGTTTTCAAATACGGGTCGAACCAATGATATCCATTTGCAACATTATTTTGAATTGACTTGTGACTCCCGCGAACTCCAGTGTCGATGATCCCAATTCTGATATTTTTCCCACGGAATCCCTGAGCCCATGAGTCAGGTGCTTCAATTGAGAGAATTCCCCATTCTGGCGCCAAAGGTTCAAAATCAGAATTTTCTCTTATTTCATACTCGAGTTTAATAACTTCTTCTTGAGTGATGGAAATGACGTTGGGAAATGAGGCAATTGTTTTAATTATTTCAAATCGACACTTTTCAATATATAATTCGTTGGTAATCCAGAAACTTGTGAAATTGACTTTTTTATGGTCAAGATAGGATTTAACTGCTGATTGACTCGCGATGGAGAAATCTAGTAATGAGTTATAAATTGTGTTTAATTTCTCTTCTCGGCTTTGGAAATCTCCACGTGTAATTTTCTCTAATAATGATTCATGAGAATTGAACGTCACAATTACATTAGGGGTTTCTTTTTCTTTAAAAGCCTCATTGAGATTTTGGTCAATCACATTGGCACTTATCAGACAAATTGGTGAAATGCTTAAATAAATTATAAAAAAAAATAATTTGATTTTGAACATTGTATGAAGTGAAGAAAATTGCTCACATTTAACTCACAAAAGTGCTCAAATGGAAAAGAAAATAGAAAAATAATTGACTTTAAATATGTGAAAAATCATTATGCATTTATCTCTCATTCGTTCCCAAAAGTTTTTATCTTCATGTTGTGCTATTGATTGATAAATCTTGCAAATACTAATTAACATTTTTAACCTAACTCATTCCATTTTACATTTATTTTGTGATAAGATAATAATAATCGTAATTAGGTAAGAGAAGTTAACTAATTTGTATATCTGTAATCTACTTGTGTTAAATTTAACACCAAAAATTGAAAAATTAACAAAAATTGTTAATTGATAAAAATAATTTGAATTTGAATTTATTCATATGCTGATATTTCATTTTCTCATTGTCAGATTGTCACTTTTGTGAATGTTAGGATGGGGGAATGGGGGAATTGAAAATGTTATAAAGTTAATAATTCAAATGAAAGGAAATAGCGTATTTATCGAAATAAATGTCTGACAAAATTATGCGGGCATGTGGGATCTTCGGGTTTATCAAATTGTTTGATTTTGCACATGTCATTGGTGATCTGAAAAATAAAAAAATAACAATTTAGACTAAAAAAGGATTAAAAACTATAATTTGATTTGCATTATTAGATTTGATAATAAATTAATTAACTTTAACTAAACAGTTAAGTTAATAATAATTTTACTTTAGAAAACGTATGAGTAAAGGGCCAAGAATTGGTCATGTCAAGTTCTTTGAAATTCGGTAATTGTTTGAAAGCCATGATGGCCGAGACATTTGTAAGCCAAGTTGACGGAGCTTCGTTCATGTCGAATCCCAAAGTTCCTTTGCTGTCTTGCCATGAAAGACCCAATTTCTCCAATTCTAAGAATTTCATAAGCAAATATCATTAGAATTTGGCAAATAAAACTGAGTTTTAGTTGTAATTTAATAATCATTACATTATTTACAAGTATTAACTAATTGCAACTACTTAATTATTTGCAAACCTAAAAATTACTAACTACTTAAGTTTATTAACAATAATTGTGTTAAATAATGTTATTATTGTAAATTATCAAATAAGTAATTGCATACTTTTAAATTTTGTAATCCCCGAGCTTTGGAATTTAAACGAGCTAATATCAAAAAGAGGATCTGCGAAATTATTCAAAATGTATTCCCTCTTGTCCTCCAATTCCTCCAAGTCCAATCCAGTCAACAAAGCGTCAAAGTCTTGGATTGGCTCGCTCGTGACGATTTCAATGTCCTTTAAATCCTCCCACAGCCTGAACAATTTGTCCATGATCTCCCGGGCCGAAGAAACCTCAACTTCCTCTTCGTCCATCAGCAACAAATTCCTCGTGTACAAGCCCATGTAGAAACTCCTCACGTTCGGGAAGATCTGATACAAGATGTCCAGGATCTTAATGGGATTCTTCACCAGCGTAACGTTAAGCACATTGAGGGATTTGCACTGGAGATGTGAGAATTCCACAGGAAAACTCAGGTCACACAAAGTGTCGAAAATGAATCCGAAATAATCGTAAACGGACAATTCCTCCAATTTCGGAACATTCAAGCAGATATTCTCGATTGAATTTGGCGCCCGGAGGAACTTGTTCGGGTACTTTCGATCATACAGGAATCCGAGCTCGAAGTATTTTAATTTCTTAATGGAGAGATTGAAATCCCAGTTGATCCGCCATTCAGGTTGTTTCCCATGGGACACGTCTACGATCTCGATCACTTCGGCGCCCTAGTTCAAACTCACATAGCAGGGAATAGCATTGACTATCCTCAACGTCACGAGCGTTTCGATCAACTTGTTTGCTCTGAGAAATTCCCAAAAGTAGCTGAAATCCTCCGCCACGGGGTCAATAAACAGAATCGTCACTTCAAACGTCTCCAGTAGCAATCTTTGATTGGCCAAGTTGATTGCATTGGTAAAGTTCGTGGCCAAGTTGATATCGAATATGTGCAATTCCAAGGTTTTGAGAACTTCAAGTCGTTGGAGGTCAATGAACTTCTGCGCAACTGCCACGATGTTTGGCAAATGGTCAATAAAGATCGGACCAATGGAGGATTTGAGCGACAAAGTAGTGATTTTAGGACATGCGTCGAACACGGCGAACATCAAGGACAAATCGTAGATGTCTTTAAAAATGAGGCAAGTGAGGGAGTCCATCTTGTCAAATTCGTATTTCCCGCCGGCGCTGATATTCACCCGCCCTGATGGTCGTTCCTCCCCGACCAAACACAGCGTTTCCATGAAGGGGCAAAAGAAGAAGATTTCCTTCAGAATCTCCAATTTCTCTTCACTGGCCATGCGCAGCGTTCGACTCTCAAAGGGATTCCACCATTGGTTCTTGTCGGTTTTCTTCAATTTGAGCGTGAAGTCAAGGGTCGTGATGTCAGGTCCTGCCAATGTGAAGAATTGCGTCAGTAGCGAGGGATGAATCTTTGGCACGCGCAAGAAGAAATTCCGGTGGAAGGGCGTGTAGGAGTTTTTAAAGGTCGTGACCCATTTGGTCAAATCTTCTTTTCTGCGGAAGGTCAAAAGAGACTCGTTGACGATCTTGGAAAGCTTCTTCAAAACCACGTCGTTCCACATGTGACTCAACAAGCGGAGATTCAGAAGAGAATCCTTGTCAGCGAACGAGACAATTTTTTTGATAACCTTGAGGTCAAAAATTACAAGGTTAACACAAAAATCACAAAGGTCAACACAAAGATATTGTTAGTCATTTTTAAGTGTCAAGTTTTGAATTTTTATTGTTATATTTCTGTTAGAAGTTTACCAAATAGACCTCCAGTGGATTGAGGGAATATTCTTCAATTTGCTTATTTTCAGCGTCTCCCAATTCGTTGCCATCCTTCTCAACAATCTCAACATCCGCCATTTTCAATTTCTAGAGTAAAATTACAAAATGATGAGCATGAGATTATTTACTAAACATAAGTTTTGTTAAAAAGGAATTGATGTTTGGTTAATTTAATCTTGGTGTTTTACGTCAGTTGGAAGTTGATTGATTGTAAGTTGAATGTCATCTGGTAAGCCTGCCAATTCCATCGTTAGTTTCAGTTATTATTTTAACTATTTTTTAATGATTTTTTCTTTAACTTGAGAAATTTTGAATTTGATTATGACAATCGCATAAATTACATCTATGAAAATTCTATTGTAATTATTTAAATTACCTTGGATTATATAATATTATATTATATAATAAATGATATATATCATTTCAGTTAATCTTTAGTAGTGATTGTAGAATTATACTTCATTATTTTTTAATAACGTGAAAGAAAATGAACAAGACAAATCACACTTACACTCATTAAACTAGTTAAACTACTTAAATATATTAAACTGGTTAAACTATTTAACCTGTATCACGGCTTCAAGGCAGTATTTATTCTTACACGACGATCTTTATCCGTATCAAATGTATGTAAAATGAAATAAGTTATAAATGCTAAAAAAGCTTGGTTAATTTTAAACGTTTAATTTATTTTGGACACTTTAAAATTCATTAAATATTATAATTTTGCTATTTATTTATTTAAATTAACAATTTGACTTTAAAATTTTTTACGATGAATAGTACTTTGTCATAGAACGTGAAAACAGCAGGCTTGGAACTGTAAAAATGTCCATTTTTCATTTGGCTGACGGTACATGGTCTTGACCATGGCCACTGATTAGTTTTCTTCTGCTGGATCAATTTTGGCTCATAGTTCGGCGTGTGGTGATTGGAACAAGCCAGCGATGTGAGGAAAGTCCGCGTGACTGCTGAAAGAGGAAGACAAGGGCCAATGAATTGAATAAGCAATGACATCCGTCAAGTTATCTCACAAAATGGGTATCCCGTCAAAGTTACACTTTTCAAAGTTACAGCCGTTCAAAGTTACAATTTTCATAGTTACAACCGTCAAAGTTACAACTTTCAAAATTACAAATTGAATAATTGCAACTGGTTCA
>VJMY01001417.1:0-13083 GCA_009869795.1 Neelides sp. FZ-2019 | reverse complement strand
ATTTAACTTTTTCCAACCCCGGAATTTCCAACAAATATTATTACATTTTTCAAAGAATTATGCCCAGTCATATTTTCGTATTTAAATAGTTTTCTGCAGAATATGCAAGTGATATTTGTTTTCCTTTGTTTTAATATAATGGCAAAAGTGCAATAAAATAAATTTACATTTATGATAAATGCTTTGTAAATTATATATATATACATACTCTACATATATAGATAGATAATAATTGTATTACGTATTATAATCTTGAATACTATTTAAGATAAAATTAATCATTAAAGTTTTAAATCAATGGATAAATTTCCATATATATTACTTATATTTTATTTTTATTGAATATTAATTAGGAAATGTGTTTATAAAATACCAGCTGCAACTTTAGCGTCGTGAGTTTTGTGAAGTCTATTTCAAAATTCGAAATGATATTTATGTATAATCAAATACCGAGTACCTAGTTTATATTATATCTGTTTTTAATACCAACAATACCAATATGCTCGTTTAAAGTCAAGTTCAGGTTGCTTTATGTAAATTTACGATTTACCTAATCAGTCTGATTGGTGAATTTGTATTACAATGAAAGCGATATCTACACAGATGCACACCTTTGAATTTGAATGTATTTTCCTTTCACATATATGAATTTCTTATTTAACATAGGTTAGAAAATCTTCAAAATCTTTGGAAATTGAAATTTTTATAAGATGCTTACAAGTTGTAGGTACTTTATATAGATTATTGGCTACAACTTACACCTATCTCACGACATGGGTTTCCAATTCTCATTTCTGAGAATTCTAACTAATTTACATAATTATACGATTTATTTGCAAAGGTATATTTTTTTAGCTAGGTACCTAACTATATAGATCTATATGTAAATTCATATATATATTAACAATATATATTTTTAAAATGTAAATTGGTAATAATATAAAATGACCATATATAAACTTTCTAAGAAGAACTTTTCGAGTCAAATAGATTATTTGTTTCTTTTCGACATCTTTTACATCCGGTTGCACGTTAGTCATCAGCCTCATCCCATCATCAGACCATTATTTTAACCAATGGGACGTTTTGGACGTCGTCCAATGCATCCGGTTTTTCTCTGCTAAACCTCTCGATAACCCGATTTATAAAATGATTGTTATTTATAATTATGATGGTGACAATCATGATGATGATTATGATCTACCTTATCTCTTATAGAAAATGTCTCACTTTTTCTTTTGTCAGTTGTTTTCGTAGTTTTCTCAGTTGCCTGAATATGAGGAATTTAAGATTTTATTGATTTGATTATATTATTACTTACTTAAAATATCGCCCCCTGTAACACGAAGATGTTTATAAGCCTAATTTATTAATATGACAAATAAGTAATAAATTGGTGACTTTTGGCCACGGTAAGTACGTAAAAATTCAGTGCTTTTTCATAGTTAAAAAGGATCTCAAAGACTAATAAAGAACTAATAAATGAGTTATAAAAGACTAATATTAATATGCAATATTTTACTTATTTATGTCCATTTTTAAGTTTGAATAAATCTTTTTAAATACGCATTTTTATGCCTTTTATAGTCTGAAATAAGTAATTAAAATATAAATTTTGAGTAAATGATTTATGTTTATTCAACAATGATAGCCATATTCACTTAAGGTAGGTATTGAAGTAAAAATATTTGTACACTTATCATTAGGTAATAAAACAGCGGTTGGTCCCCCTAATGCATACATTTTTATTTTTCAATCTTTTTAACAATATCCTTTCCTCAACCTTTAAAATAAAATAATAAATATAAATGATGATTTTTCAATCACTCAGAATTTTTTAATAAACTAAACACCTATCAAAATATTAAATCATAAATAAAAAATGAATGCGAAATATTAAATAAATAATGTTGACAATACCTACAGAAACATTATTGACTTTTAATATTTAAATTTTATATCTAATAAAAATAATTTTATATTTTGACGATGAAAATCATTTCATTCATGTATCCATTAATCATTATTATATTATTTTTTTCGGAGGTGTTTAACATAGAAATAAATCATGGTACATTAAAATTATCAATGAAGATTGTCAAATTCATTAACACATTTAATTATTGTGCAGTAGAAATATTTCCTTCTCCTTTTTTTCATCAAATTGATAATTTAAATTTCATTAGAGAACCTCATTCAATAATTACTTCTTCTATTAACTGGCTGACAAAACTTAAAAGTAAAAACAAAACTCATTCAACATTTTATTTTAAAAAAATTTGCCAAATAAAGTTTTTCTTGTTTTACAAATCGACATTTGAAAAAGACAAGTATAATATTTTCCCAGTTGATTGTCCTTTACAATGTTGTACGATATTTTCATATTGTTTCATGGAAAGAATTCCAGTTTACTGGAAAACTACAATGGACTTTTCACTTTTTATTTTACAAAATAATGAGAAAGAAATAGAAAATTTGGTTAATTTTCTCTCACGTCCCTTTATAAATAGTGATAATTTCAATCAAGTAGGATTTCTCAATTATAATGACAATTATGATGTTATGAATGATAAATATGATTTGAATCTTAAATTTCAATTTTGGTGTTCAAAATGTTGGCAATTTATGGCGGTAATATTTGAAAAAAATTACATAATTGATGACCAAAAATACATTGCAGGGACGACATTTTTCTATAAAAGTTTTTACAAGATTGGGAAATATTTTGACAAAGGTCTAATAAAGAAAAAATATACTTATAATAGAAAAAATTTTGAAGATATAATTCCAAATTTAAATATAAATTTGAGTAATTATTTAAAAGATGAGTCAATTTGCAGTCAGAATTTAAACAGAAATTCGCAATTTGAAACAGGGAAAGAATTATATGTTCTTTGGAACATAGTTATAAATCAATTAGTCAATTTGGAAAACTCATCATTTTTCACATCAGATTATTTTAATTCAATTAACCTAATTAATATCACCTTAACAGAAAGAAAAAGTGGATTTTTTTATGAAACCGGACATCTTTACATTTTTGACACAAGCGAGCCTTCGTATTTTAGCTTTAGTCATCAATTGAATCAAGACCATGTTACTGTGGAAACAAGTTGTCAGAATTATTTAACATTTTATGTTGAAAATTCTGGGATTCAATTTGGCCACTATAAATCCGCTTTTGACAGCTACACCTGGCTTTTAATTTGTTTATGTTTCGCATCAGTTACAATGATTTCATCTCATGTTTACAAAAATAATTTTCACTTAATTGGCTGGAATTCTTTAATACTTTTATTTTCAGTTTTAGTCGAACAACCTTACGGAATCAAAGCGCGAACTTTGAAATACGTAAATTTTATCCTTTTAATTCCTCTTGTAATTTGGCTTTTATTTAGTGTAATATTAAGTAATTTATATAAAAGCGTTGTTGTGACTCATCTTGTTGCTCCGCCTAAAGCCAGAAATCCTCAATTAATTGATGATTTATTAGTGGGAAATTATAAAATTTACAAATCCCTCATTTCAGGAATACGGAACGAATATTACGATGTTGATCCAATTGCCGAAGAAATTCTCAAACATATTTATGCATTTCAAACAAATTATTCCTCGGCTGAAAATTGTTCTCTAATATCAAATGTTCCTAGATTATATTTTATTGATGTTCAAATATTTACAAATTATAGAAATGGCATTTGTTTTACCCAAATGTTGAATTATTCATCATTTCCTAAACATCGGCTCAATTTTATTCCTTTTATGTCAAAAATAAAAAAACAAAATGACACAAATATATTGAATTTTATGTTTGCAAATGAAAAAGTTGCTGTTTATGGTTATTCTGAAGGATTGGCTCTTTTAAAACAAATTGTTTTGCATTCAATTCATGGAGCAAAAGCTACTTATGGAAAAATTAAATATTACGAAACAAACGAAATTTGGTTTTTTCGTAGTTTTCCCTCGAGATACATTGCGAGTTTATTTGAAAGGCTTTTAGAAACGGGAATTCATAAATTTTGGAAAAATGTATGTATGACCAAACTTTCTGAGCAAGTGTACAAAGAATTGGATTACAACATTACAAACACATATGCAGCATCAACGAGAAGAAAAATCTTCAAGCCTCAGGAACTGAACGGCAATATTGTTTCATTGTTTATAATGTTATTATTTGGGATGATTTTTAGTTTAATTTTCTTTCTTATTGAAAAAAATATTAGAAGAATTTAAAATGAAATGTTAAAAAATGCTATAAGTGTTTTGATGAATAATAAAATAAAACTTGTTTACAATAACATTAACAATTCTTTTATAATCAATAATTAGTTGTTTTTATGTTTTATCATCTATTATATCGTCACTTTACATTAAAATTCTTAAAACCTTAATTAAACTAAACTTACTACGTTGAGAATGTACTACATGATAGATTATATTGAAAAATCACGCATTTTATATGAAATTGTGTTTTAAATTTCTTTAGCAAATTTTTTATATTATCAAATATGATATTTTGAAATTTAGAGGATTAATATAAAAAGTCAATAAGATTGTATTAATTACAATGATTATAATCATCAAATTTCAAAATATATTAGATATTTTTCAAAAAAATTTCCATCCGAATCATCCGATCGGATTTCGGATCAGATACCGATTTTGATTCCATCCGATCCGATTCAAAATCCTAATATACAATCCAAAATTTCGGATCAGATACGGATTCGGATCGGATGGCCAAAAAGCCATCCGTTCGGAACCATAATAATGGCATAAAACATGTGAAGGGAGAATTTAGCCGCCTGCTTCCCTCCCTCCGCCTCGTCTCCTCCCGCTACCTCTCGCCATCACCGCCTCCATCCATCCTTTTGCGAAAATCACTTGAGTCTATTGTTTGAAAGATGACTTTGCTAGGTGCATATGTAAATTAGCTAGTGAGGGAACAAATTAATTAATTGTGTATGTGATTGTTATGAGTGTGGCTATGTAAGGAAGTGGTGGAAACACGTGAGGAATATTAATTAGATATGATTAACAAAGGGTTCTCCTTGCACTCTTCAGAGGACTTTTTGTATGTGAATTTGGAACTGTCTGTGGAGTGGTCCAGGAGTGAAGGAACTTCCCTCACTTTCTTTTGACTCCATAGAGTGGGATGGTGGGTGAGGTGGAGGTTACACGGCTGAAATTGCATCTTGGGACTAATCTAATTACATTATCCTCGCCCGGTCTCTCTCCTTCCGCCCCATCCGCCTTCCTTCCATCCATTTGCAATCTCAAATAGAAATCATTGAGTTCAAAGGATAGAGTAAGTATTGTTGATATGTGTGAGGTTAAGGGTTGTAAGGGTTGTAATAGGAACGGAGTGATTATGTGTATTAGATAGAGCTCAAACTCTTTCCTTGCACTAAAATTGAGAGAGGCTAAGGGATTTTGTGTATGAAGAGGATGAACATCGTGACTTCCTTGCGCCTCTTCTCCAAGCCGCCCCTCCGCCTCCTAGACTTTTATAACTTTAACGTCATAGTGCTTTATAGGATCTTAGTATCAATAGTTTAAAAGTATTTGTTTTCTCTATTCAGAATTGTATTTTCAACATGTAATATAATAATAATTAATTTGAAGCTACGTATCACGCATTAGCATTATAGATAACATTATGTATAAAGAAAATATTCAACATTAAATATTAAAAATGATAATATTATGATTGAAATATATAAAAGTTCAGAGCTATAAAAATATTCAATTTTGAGAACTTGTCTCTCGATAAAATCCAAATGTGTAGAGAACTATTATTAATAGAATATCTATGCGGAATAATATTTTTCGAAACCTCGAATCCTTGCTTTCTTAGTTCAATCAAAATATTTAAATAATCTATTTTATATTTAACTTCAACTAAAGAATTGTGAGATTCATACCACAAAAGAGAAATTCCGCTTTCAAACACGGCGCTAAAATGTCTTTGGAACAAAGGTTCTACAATGTTTCTTTCTATTTGCCAGGTGCCTATAAAATTTATGAGAGAATTCGAATTTCGGGGTCTTAAAACGAACAATTTGTTTGAAATGAACGTGAATAAAGATTCATATACTTCAAGAAATTCAAAATTTGAAATAATTGCAAACTTATTGCCAAATGGGATTTTGTCCAGATCTCTAGTGAAAGGTTCTAACTGTTTGTAATTGAAAAATTGAAAAATTAATGTAAATATGGTCTCTATTGAAAATTCTTCATTTAGCTTAATTGAGCTACTAAAATATTTAATTTTTGTATTTAAAAACATTAATTTATCTTTATTAAGGTCATAATATGCGGGATTGTTTTCCTTAACACTTGTAATTAAATTTTTATAATTAAAAAATGTCGGGTAATAGCCAAGATGATAGACAGGGATTAAATTGGATTTTCCCAGGGCTTCAAAGGTCTGGGGAATTTGAGGCGGATATTCTACAGAAATGAATGAATAGATAATTCCTTTGTAGGCATTGGAAATAACAAGGAACATCAAAAGCCACAATGATAATAAAACTATTAGACTTTTATATTTACGCAAAATGTAATTAGGCAATCCTCCTTGGTCAATTGTGGATTCCCAAAAAAATTTGCAGATAGTTAAACCATCGTTAAGTTTGAAGATTTTGAGATAAAAAAATATGAGACTCGTGGTTAAAATAATGGAAGAAGAAACTAATACCCAGGTGATATAATCAAATGGTTTAAATATCGAAAATATATCCAATTCCTTTTCTATTATAAATATATAAGAAATTCCATTTATGTCACCAGATAAAAAATTGCAGGAATGGGTTTTACTTGAATTTGTGCTGCTAATCAAATGCTCGTAAGCTTTGAAAAAAGGATTAAAGAATACTTGTGCAACGCGCGGGAAAGGTTCTTTTCGTGAAAAATTAAATTTCACGCTAAATTCTATTTTTGTGCAAGTACTTAAAGCAAATTTAGAAAGCAGTTTCAAATGACATCCCTCGTTTCTTTCTGGAACAAAATAATTCATGTCCTTTATGTGCCTCTTCCACAAAATTAAATTATTCTTCACAATCGAGTTAATCTTATTAGATTGTTCCAACTTGATACTATTTATTATTTTTATCTTATACTGGGTCATACAAGAAATACAAAGCATTGACAAAGAAGTATCGTTCAATAAAAAGTAACTAGTAATTGAAGGAATTTTTATAAAATTACGTAAAAAATTAATTTCTATCAATTCTATTTCTGTTGGTTTTGCTGTTGATGATATAATAATAATTGTGAATGTTGGATGTAATCGAACATTAAGTTGAACATAAAAATTATCAATGATACCTTTAAAATTCCATTCTACTCCTTGGCTGCCATAAATTTCTTCAAATTGAAATTTGAAAATGAAAAATCTCGCTTTACAGCGGAAAAATTTTGCTTGATCATATCTTTTTACTTGAATTAGATTTGTATTCAATTTCAACTTTTTAAGAAAATTTATTTGATCGAATTGAATTAAAATGACTTTTGTTTAAATTGGCAAATGTAAATAAATATCGAGACGAAAATGAATTTGGGACCAATTTAAAATCATTGTGCCAATTCGAAATCAAATCAACATGACACTCGCTCAAGGCAAGCAAATCATTTGAATATTTTTTATTTTCAAGTTTCTCAAAAAATACTTTTAAGCAATTTGCCAATAACGGCCAGTTAGCATGAAAAATTATAATTGTTTTTAAAATCCATTTCATTTTGTTTAAAAATTATATATGATTGATTTGAAAATTTTATTTTTAGTCTGAGCTAATATAATTTTTAAAATGATTTTCAATATTATTTTTAATAATAAAACTCATTCAATAAGTAATTCGGTTTTCAGGCTAAATTCAATAACCTTGATTAATAATACAGAGATGATTATTTTTCAACTGAATTATTTAAGAGCCGTTGTTACGAAAATTAATATTTCAAGTACATTTAACCTAGAATTATTAATAAATTAAAATGTTGAAAATAATGACGTCACTATTTTATATTCTTCTTATATTGATACACTATTTATTAACGTTTATTTGCAACTCTTTAAGAGAATTGATAGTTTAGGATAGATAGTCAGAATTTAATAAAAACATCAAGAGAATAAGAGAACATATACAAATTCTTAAATGTACTTATTATTCATAAGTTATGAGTAATTCATTAAATAATTTGTAACTAATCCTAACTACAAATTTAATCTGTTATCATATAAACTTGTATTTTTATTATGTATTTTCCATATATTTATATTTATTTTATAAATTTTAGTCAATTTGAAATATTTTTCGTATATAAATAGCAAAAGGGCTAGTATTTGAATAATGGCAATATAGAGTAACAGGGAAGAGAAAATTCTAACTTTTAAAACTTTAGGTAAATATTCGTCTTGAACTTCTAAGGACTTGAAGGTATTGATTTGATGGTACCGCGGTCGATTAAGCCTGCGATATTTCCTCATTAATTGTAACCGGCGGGAACGATTTGAATTAATGGCTTGGTAGTTAATTGTTGAGTATACATGGAGACAATAATTATGGCCGTCAGACCACATTTTGTGAATTCCAGACTCAATGTTCCTTAAGAGCAAGTCTTCGATTTTCCCGCACAATCTATTGATCGGGGTGCAAACTAAATATTCCCTGCGGAGAAATTGGCTTTCGGGGTTCTTTTGCTTTGAAAAATAAAAGTCTTCGTGTTTTGACAATAATTTCATTTCACCTTGAAAATTGTCGATGGCGAGTTGTGTGTCAAGAAGGTAAAATGCATTTGGTAAGGTGACAAGTCCCCTGTCTGAGGAAATGACTCGATCTTCGCTCAATTGGTCTATAATGTGCGATTCAAACAAGAGGGTAAAATGGACCGTTTGGATTAATTTTTTCATGAAAAATTCTTTGGAATTGTTGAAGATCGCACTAAAGGCTGGTTGTATGGATTGATAATATCTGGTAAAATTCAAAACTTTGAAGCTCTCCTTATTAAAATCATATTCCATGTTAAAATCCTTCACGTCATAATTATCTCTCTTTTGAGAAAGGGTCAATAGGAATGGCCTGTGGTTTGAGAAGGCCAATTGTCTAAATGTTGCCTCGGGGTTTGGTGGGCGATCGTAGGCGATCAAAATGGTCAAATTGCCCTTGTAGCCAGAACTCAGGACGAAAGACATCAATGTTAAAATAGTTATAAATACGATTAGTTTGAAATCAAACTTTTTCAAAGTCTCGAACGTGTCGTTTCCTTGTTCGAAGGGAATATGGAAAAGTCCGTAGACAAATCGAACCTTTTTAACCTTTTGAAGTTTTCCAAAGGTCAAGCCGTTTAAATAGAGCAAGCTGGCAACGAGCAAGATGAGAATCACAAAGGACAGGTATATGACCCAAACACTCGTTTCAAAGGGATTTATAAGGAGCGAATAGTTGATGTACGAATTCTTTCGCACCAACTTCGCAAAGGTAAATTGGAAAATTTCGTATGCAAAACGAAAATATTCGTGCTCTTTGAAACCGTAAAGATCGTCGTCTTTTTCAACCAGGAGATTCTCAACTCCTCTATAGAGAGAGAGCATGGTGAAGTGGTCGGTCAATTGGGGGGAAAAGGTGAAATTCAAAATTTGAGAGACCATTGTGAGAAAACACTCCATGGCATTGGCGGCATGGATTAAAAGTAAGTGAAATTTCATTGAGCAAAATCTCCCTGGCCCAACTTTTACCATTAGATCCAACAATGTATTGACATCTTCGAATTTAATCATCGCACCTTCAAAGTTCCATTTTCCTTCGGGGTTTTCAAATTTTCCTGAATTATTATCCCCCAAGGCAACTGGATTTGGAAGGAGATTCAAATTTTTAATTAATTTGGAAAAAATAAAATTATAATTAAAATCATTTTTCATCAACAATTTGAGGTCAAAGAATATACCGGATTTTAATAGCATATTCGGAATTTCATTTTTCATTGAGATGGCATAAAATGGAAATTGATTTGAAGCAATGGTAAAACCATGTAGATAATATTTCCAATAAGGATCAAACACCTTCAAACCCATTTTCAAGTTCAGCCATTCTGAATCCGAATTGGCATTTAAAGATAGATTAATTTCATCTTCAGCCTTGAACCCTACAAAAAAACGATCAAATTTAAAGGTCGGTTGAAGAAAGTGAATAAAAGCAATAAATGTATGGACTTGTGCTAAACCAACGAGGTCTTTCACTTCTTCACAATCGTCAATTGCCAACAAAATCGAACAGGATTTAAAGCGTTTGTGAAGCCTTAGACTTTTTCTTATTTTTGATTTTCTTTCCACAATTTGATCCTCCATTTCCCCAAAGTGTTTATTGGGAATTGAGATATTTTGAAAAAGGATATTAATGGTGAGGATCGAGGAATGATAAAAATGAACATAATTCTCAAATAAGTCATTGGAATTTTTCTCACATTGGATATTTTTAATTATGTGAACTTCACAGGATCTCATTGCATGGAAATAAATGGAACTATTCTCATAATTTTTGGTAATGTAATATTCTAAGAATTTGTAGCTGTTTAAACACACAACATATTTATAATTTAGAAATAACAAATATAAAATTAAATGAATTAGTTCAACCATGATTATAATTTGTTTCCAGACTATAAATTAATATTTTATAGAGTTAATTAAAATTAGATAAAAATTCTTTGCTTTTGCCTTTAAAATAACTCATAACCTATTAAATATTTTAATTAAAACTTCTTGACATATCGATTATGTACATATAAATAGAAAAAATGCATAAATTAAAAGGGTTAAGAATATAATATTTCAATTTCAACATAAATATATACATTGAAGAACATTTAATTAAATTTTTATTATCGTAACCTAATTCAATTAATTAAAAAATCTAAAATTTTGCGAATATTTTTTACTGAAACAATAGTTGAATATTCATGATGTCCAGTCAAATTCTGTTTGATATTTAAATAAATTACGATTTAAAATTACTCTTTATTTATTATTTATTTACTTTAAACAACAACCACGCTTAAAATATTAAAAGCCCACAAATTAAGCGTATGTAGTCATGAAATAATTTTTTCGAAAAGTTATATAAAAGTGTTCCTGACAAGGCGGGTCTCAGGCCTTCGACCCGCCGTCAAAAATGACGAAAAAAGATTCCTTCACCGGTTTTTTTTAACTTTTATGTTTTTTCAATTAAAATTCTTTTTTGAGAACTTAGCTGCATCAGTAGTATAATACTAGAATTGACTAGCCGTCGAGATTAATACAAATTTTAACACAGGCTCATTGATAATATTGACATTTCTTGCTACACATTCTTAAAATTTGAAAAAGATTTCATTAAAAGTTGTAATTTGTCTCCGGATAGTTTTATCCAAATTGCAATAAAAACAGCGATTTACAGGTTTCAAAGAGAAAACAAATTACATGAACAATTATCAAAAAAATAATTGAATTTATAAATATATAAAACAGAATTCATCAAATTCCGGGAGCTTAATACGAATCTGCAACGACAAGCATGTATTTAAGCATGGAGTTGTATCGAGCGGTGCTCCAACTCCTGGCGGATCAGCCCATTGTCTTCGAGTTCCGGCTGCAAATATTGACACACTGATACACATAATACATCAAAAATTTTTTGCTAGAGATGGGTAACTATTAGTTAGCTAGATATTTAAATGAATGTTAGCAAAATACCTTTCAATTTCCTTCTCTACGAGTTTGAGCTTCTTTGAGTTTTCCATCTTTTCTTTGGGCCTTCTGGTCCTCCACGACCTTTAGCTTCGTTTCAATCTGACTGTATTCCGCTTGGTACGATTGAAACGTCTTCGTAGACGTGCGAAATTCGTGAAGAACTTTCAAAAGTTCGGCGTGAGTTTCGATTCCTATTTCGCGGCACTGAAAGCACAAAAATTAACTTTAATTATAATAATCATTCAATAATTAAATTAATTGGTTAAATCAATTTAGCTAAATCTTGTCAGTTCGAAACCTTGATAGTTAGTTAATTAGTTAAACAAGGATAAATTAGCTAATCATCGTTATTATTTAAGCTAGATGCAATGAAAAGTTAATGATTTCTGTGATTTTTCTCACTTGTTTGTAAATCCTTTATAGATCATCGGCCACGTAAGAAAGCCTCGCAGTGAGATGTATGCTGTAGATTTCAGCTAAGATAGATTTGCTTTGCTTCTTCGTTTCCTGGTTCAACTCCTCCCAGCAGTTCCACACGGAGAATAAATGTCATTGCTCGAGTCTTGAGCACAAAAAATAATTTAATTAATTATCACAGATTAAACGTCATTAGCTTAAAGCTTAATAAAAATAAATTGATAGTTGAAACGAATAATAATCAATAGATAGCTTAAAGATTGAATTGCCGTTGGATTTATTAATATACATGACTATTAGGTTTGCCATGTAATTCCCGTTGCGCAACGAATAAGCTTATTAAATGTTTAAATTGATAGCAAAAGATCAAGGTTTCAAGTTCTGAGTTTCTTGAAATATTTATTAGTTTGATTATTTTACAGAACTTGACCTTTTAAGACCTGTTATACCATTTAGCTCTTTATATTACTTACCTTTAAAAATCCCATTTAATAATAGAGAGGAAAAGAGAAATAGGGAATCCGATCGATTTTGGAATTTCTTTTTAATGAAGAGAAGATGAATCATTTGATATTTCTCTTCATATTTACAATTTCAATACTCAATGTTTCAGGGAGAAAAGAAGTAAAAGACAAAATTAAAATACATTGAAGATTATTTTAAATAAAGAATTATACTGATATTTAAACTTAGGTAATGTAAAAAGAATATATTTAATTTTTACTTTTAATATTTTTGTTAATAGGAAAGAAATATAACCGAAAAAGATAAATTCATGATGGTAAAAAAAGATTAATATTTATGCGAAATTATTTATTTTTATTTTTTTAATATCTATACTTTGTAATATAGTTATAATGATTTTGTTTTTCTCTTAAGATTAAGCTTCAACTGACCAAAATAAAATCTCTTTTAAAAAATACGGTAAACTAAAAAGTAACTTA